>JAMYXO010003027.1:2500-21486 GCA_033310375.1 Conus canariensis | reverse complement strand
TTTAGTACCGCCGATCGGTGACACACCCCCCTGCCTAAGTTTTAACTACAGGTTAAAACAAACAACTTCTCACTCGATCGGCGTTTTAGCCACACCCTACCTATGAGAATCCAATTTCCCATCACTCATTCTGTCCTATTGTTACTTTTGATGCACTCCAAAACTTCCATCACAACAGCATCAACTTTTAAATACATCAACAATCACAGGTTACATTAATCAACCTGGTCTAACGCTGCCACATATGACCTTAATGCAGGCACTTACAGGCAGCCGTTACACTACGCACTACATATAAATTTCATAACTGACGCTGCTCTGGCTATGCACGACCGCTGTGCGACACGTGCTACAAACACCACACCCTCAGTAACACATGCTACGTCATTCTCTTCCCATGACACATGCATAGCTTCAATAATGTCAACCTCTAATGACTCACGTAAATGGAACTTAAGGTTCTCTCTCTCTCTCTTTCTCTCCCCCACTCCTCTCTCTCTCTCTCTCTCTCTCTCTCTCTCTCTCTCTCTCTCTCTCTCTCTCTCTCTACGGCAAGCGACTCAAGAAGTCTGCCGCCACATTGTCCTTCCCAGACACTGCCTGCACCGTAAACTGAAATGGCTGCAGCTGCAGTGCCCACCTTGTGATTCTCCCACTAGTACTCTAGACCCTACAGCTATCTTCCTGGGTTTCGTCCTCAAGTGAGAATGTCGCTTGTACCTGCAAGCTGCGGTTGCCAAGTTCTTCTTTGCCAACTCATACGTCTCAGCTACCTTGTTCCTTAAGTTAACGATATACTCTGCCGCTGTGCGGAGCTCTTGCCTTTCTGGTTGCAACCACCGATCTCTCAGTATCTGCATGGGCCTGCGCATCAGTGGCATCCTTACAAGGGGAACTCTTGAGACTCTTCCCTTGTCCACAGTACGCTGACACTGGAAGCATGACTGGCAGTACCGACGAATGTCAGCATGCATGCCTGGCCAATAGAAATGGCGACCAACTCGCTCCTTGGTTCGGGTGGTACCTAAGTGACCAGACATGGGTACGTCGTGGCCTAGCTTCATCACCGTGGTCCGTAGTTCAGCTGGGACGCAGATCTGACTCGCTACGTCCTTGGGACCCTCAAACCGCCGAACCAGTACACCAGATTTCCGTGCGTACTCGACTCGTCCAAACTTAGTGTGGAAGTGCGTCCCTGCTTCACTCGCACTCCGAGCCTTCCTCAAGGTTTCATCCTGGTCCTGCATCTGAATTAACTGCTGGGTAGAGGTGTTCAGAATGCATTCCTCGACGGGCAGTGGTACAGGTTCTTGCTGCTCCCTGGCTCTCTGCGCGCGTGTCTGCACTGCCCCTACCAACGCCGGGTCTGCGTATACAGGCACACGTGTCCAACCGGGATCTCCTACTCTCTTTGCGAAGTTTCCGATCAGGACTTCCTGCACAGGGCTATTCATGACCAAAACCTCCAACTTCCCTGCGATGAATGGTGACTTCAACTCTACTACCGCCACAGGTAACACAGACCTACATCTGGATTCAGCCAACACTACTGGGACTGTCTCTCCTGTGTACGCATCTGCCGGTACTAACCATTTGGCCACTACGGTGTGTCCGGCACCAGTGTCCCGTAATCCATTGGCCGGAGACCCGTTAACTTCTACAATGCACGCAGGCTCGTACCGCTGCTCAGCGCATGGGCGACACAACGTAGGGACTACTCGAGCTTGGGGCTGGTCACAACAATGAACAGCTCCAACAGAATGGGGCTCAGGGCATTTCCTAGCGATGTGGCCTGGCTTCTTGCAGTTGAAACAAACTATGGTCGATCTAGGCCCTTCTGATCTCCTGTTCAGCTGCTGTAGTGCACCATCACTCTGTTGGGATCTCTGTGTGGGCTGGCTCCCTACTGTTTCGCGCCTATTACCCAGGTTGGGCTGGTTAACTGTTCGGTCTTGTCTCGCCTTCCTCCCCAGTCTTTTGGCCTCTGCCAAAACAGTAGCTTCCGTTGCAAGTTGTTCCACAGTTTTCGGGCATGTCTTCCGCACCTCAATTGTGAACTCTGGAGACAATAGCTGATAAAACTGTTCTTGGAACAGCAGATCCTTTACGTCCTCTGCCACACTCTCATCCTTGCCCGCTGCTGCACACCAGAGGGAAAACCACCGCTTCATCCTTCCCAGCATCTGGCCGAAAGTCTCAGCAGCGTCCTTCTTGATGCTCCTGAACTTTTCTCGGTAGGCCTCAGCATCTAGCCTGAAGTGACTTAACAGGGCGCTCTTTATCTGATCATAGTAGCCTAACTCATCCGCACTTAACCGCATCACCGCTTCTCTAGCCTTTCCTCTCAGCAGAGACATCAGACGTGTGGGCCATGAGGTCTTGCTCCACTTGCACATCTGGGCTACACGCTCAAATTGGGCGATGAAAGCGTCCACGTCGTCTTTCTCTCCCAACGGCTCAAGGTGGACATGCTTCGTTTCCTCCACCTCAATCAAACGTTTCCTATGCGCTGCTTCATCTAAGGCCTGCCTCTCCTGTATCAGTATCTCTCGCTCCCTTGCCTCTAACTTGGCTTGCCGTGTCTGAGCTTCTATTTCCCTTATCGCCGTTTCTTCCTCCATCTTCTTCCTCTGCAGTTTCAATTCCATCTGTCTCGCTGCTTTCTCGTCTTCATCCTTCCGCTTTAACCTTTCCCTCTCCTCTTCGATCTTCTTCTGCTTCATCTCTAGTTCCCTCTGCCTATCAGCTTTTTCCTCTTCTATCTTCCTCTGCTGCATCTCTAGCTCCCTCTGCTTCATCTCTAGCTCCCTTTGCCTAGCAGCTTTCTCCTCTTCATCCCTCATCTTCTGCCTCACTTTCTCCTCCTCATCCTTCATCTTCTGCCTTACTTTCTCCTCCATCCGGAGCTCCAATTCTGCTTCTCTCGCTGTCCTCTCATCCTCATTACGGACCGAGTCTGTGACGAACTTGGCGAGGTCTCCCCCAGCTAAACCCATCGCCGCTCCCAACTTGGCAAACTTTGCATAAGCCCCCGCCCCCTGTTCTTGATCCACCCCCGCTCCCTGGTCACTAACCTTAGGTTTGGTATCCGCCGTAGGGGCCTGTGGATCCATGACACTATCGGGGTCGTACTGCGGATGGGCTCGGGTGTGTTTAGGCATGGGATAACCCCCACCACCACAGAGCTAACAAGGGACAATATGCGATCTGAGCGCAACTGGAGGTTCCTGACTACGTACTAGCCCCTGAAGCAACTCAGCACAAGTACACAATACTCTCAATGTGTCACGCACCAAGCATAACTCCACCCACACTTGTGTACCTCATACATATACCCACATGGGCTCCAACCCATACAATACTACCAATGCACTGTCTGGTCACGGACTGAACCACGTGACACCGTGTGTCCACTGTCCACTGTGCATGCGCACCAGTTACCCACAGTCACAGGCCTCACTGTCTCTGGTAGGCCGCACCCACACGATCACAGTGCACTTGCACCCCTCAAGTCCAGGTGCACTCACAGCATACCCTATGCCACAACACTGCGCACCCTCGTGCTTCCCACACACAGTCACCTGGGCTTACACTGCCCTTAATCCCCACAGGATATCCGAGCACACAGTGTCCACAGTCACGGGCCGGGTACCACTCTACCTACTCACTGGGGTATACCACATGTAAGGGACACAAAAGACACCTGGTACCCTCCGGCACCTCACCTACACTGTACGGTGTAATCACTCACACTTCCAACAACCACTCAATGTTTATTGACCATTCATACCTCACTCACACGGTAGCGCCAACCCATTCACACCAACACAAGTGCCCCGCCCTATGCCACTGGAAAGCTGCCTGAAGTGAACAGGGACACTACGTACTACCTCCCAGGGTACTGGTACGCTCCCACCAACCACCCACTTACATTTCACACAACGTACACACCGGACACAACACCCCCTACCTCCCTTCTAGCTACCTATCACCTACCCAGAACCACCTAAGTACCCCGCATCTCCACCAAAGTGTCACGGTCGCTAAGCCGGACGGCCCTACCACCCTTACCCACGCCTATCACACACTAGGTCAGACAACACAGCACACTAACACAGTTTTACAATCACGCACGCTTCTTTATTTCACACACACTCCATGGCGCCACCACTCACGCACATCCACAACTGCACACAAGTATCCTAATTCCCGCTGACCTACCCTACTCTACGATAATGACCTGGAAGACCCTAACCTAACCTGAAACACCAGTTGCGGTATATTACTGTGACCTGGGGACACAGCGATAGCCCGCACACGTGGTGACTAACTACTCGGGACAAGGATTTACCAAAGGGACTCTAATCTCTTAACTACTGCTACCACCCACACCTCTTCCCAGGACTCACCCTTCTCTTTTAACCCGGGACCACTACCAAACTGGTCGCTGCGTCCCTAAGGGAGGCAACGACAAGTACCCTACACTGTGCCGGCCACTACGTCCTAAAAGGAGGCAGTAGCTAACACCCCTAACCCTACTACCTAACGCTACACCCCTTCTATCACAAACATGGGACAACCCATCCCGGCCCGGAAAGCTCCAGTCCTCGGCGCTGTACGTGGCCCCTCACAGGCTGACACCTCCCCGGAAGACTGCACCCCGGCGCTGTCCGTGGCTCCTCCGCGGGCCGACACCCTCCCCGAAGACTCTGCACCCCGGCGCTGACCGTGGCCTCCCGCAGTCTGACTCCTCCCCCGATGGGCACGACACCCAACGCACACACACCAGACGCCCTCTCGACGGGTCCGGGGCTCGTAGGACGCCTCCTCCTCTGAAGGCCCCGTCGGACACTGAGGGTGAAAAAAAGGCCTGGTGCAGCGCTCTCTCACAGGACGCCTGAACAGGGAAGAGGAACCAGTGCCGGAGAACTCCCGGAAGAGCACCGGTAGCTGGAGGAGAGCTGCCCCACAGAAGGCAGACGGCCTGGGTGGTCTCCCTCTCCCGGGGAAACAACAGGCACTGGAAAGCGCCGCTCACCTGCCGGCACGCGGCAGTACAGTAGAACTGCGGTGATCTGGCCCCAGCCTCAGGACGGAACAGGATACCTGCTGACACAACTGTAGGCCACTACTGTAGTGTTGCTACTACCCGAGTCATCAAGGCACATAGGCTACTTGGTAAAGCTTTAACTCTCCATCTCCCTTGCCTACTTCCCACTCGGGCATGAGAGTGACCCCTTAAATTTCGAATACATCCCCCAACCCATTACTCACTTTGGGTTATCAGACCCATCTCCTGCCAACCCTTACAACAGCGGTAAAACAATATTCTCCCTGAGCCAATCCACGCTATTACATATGAAATTATGAATCACACCCAATTCTCGGAGAAATAAACCAATCTAAGCGATCCAACACGGACTCCATGGGCCCCTTAGGAAATGCTACGTAAACTAGGAAATGGGCAGTTTCACAAGGAAATGTCTCCACACAATGATCAGTAGCAATACACATCTCTCAAAAAAAACCCATCAATTTCATCGGTTTACAGTTCCAGCATGTTCACACAAGAGAATCGGCTCGCAGCCACAATCCTTCACATTCTTACCCCTCTTTGCACCGTCAATTATAATCATATATCCAAAACATGATTTGTTTGCCACAATTTCCATCCAGCACCTCACTCTCATGTCATCTCTTGTCAGATAACCCAGTGGTTAATCTTTGTTATGCCAACACAACCACACTTCATACAATATTACATGCTGCACATCATCCGTTTTTATCCTATCGACTGCTAAGCTACTCGTCTTAAACTTTACCTTTCCCTTCTTTCCGACTACTAAAATTCATAACTGGGTTGCCTCCCCACAACCTAAGATATCTTTCTCCAACCCCGTTCTGTCACAAATACATACATCCCTGCACGTGTGACGACTGTCACTTTCTTACAAAACTTCTAACCATATGGACTCACTGTCCTGTACCAAATGCGTACGCCACCGATACAGTCTGCACGCGCACGACACCCGCATCGAGAACCCTAACTCGTAACGAAAGTGACAAGACACCAATATAAGTTGAATAGTCACGACCGTACTCCAGTATAAACCACTCGACCACAAATTGGCCTTAGCCCTACTACACAGTTAACCGATTCCAATGCTGTGCAGGTCAACTCCAGAATCGTTAATCAATTTCAACGAACTCCTACTATTTACAACTGAGATTGAGCACAATCATCAAACCCCTCTATGATTCACGCAGACACATCTGCACCTGACTCATATTATGATCCTCAACCAAATGCAACCTCGTACTACCCTCTTATTGAACCCACTGACATTACCATGAACTAACCACAAACAATATCTACATCACTGTCCATCAACGGTTATTATATCGAACCCACATTGTCTAGCCAAACTGTCACATGACAATCGAACTCAGGAACCACTATGTACATTACTTACAAAAATATACAGGAAAAAGGTGACAACTCAAACCGGCTGACAAACAAATTTCAATCACGGAAGCAAGACAACATCATACCAGACAACCAGTATACGCAACGAACACCATACAACTAATCCCAACATGAGACAACTACAGTACAACTCGCCATAATACAAGACAACACGACGAACTACAACTCAACGAACCTAACAGATCACCAACCTGGACATACAGACGATCAACCACACCAGTTCTGCAACTGGCTGACAGTGGCTGCAACAAGGACGACACCGACTCAGCACAGGCCAAGGGCACCCAAACCCGACGAGGACCTGGCACTAACTATGACTCGAAGTCACTCTTCAAAAACTAACGGCGCTGCCGCCGCACCTACAAGGAGTACGTCCACTCCGACGAACACCAGGGACCGAAGTGAAGCTACCCCAACACATTCCGCCCTGGTCGGAATCAAGCGAACTCTACTCACCACACAAAACAACGATTGGTCAGAGCAGTGTATCCCTCCGCAGAGCTGACACGCCTGACCAACGGACTAGTTATTGCTCGTGCAACAACACGACAATTTACCACAACTACTCACAGACTTGACAACACAACAACAGCCGATATCCTGCCCCGCCTTCTCTGGTATAGAACCAAAGTAACAAAAGGGTAACAATCGGGAATGAAACCAACTTCCTCCTACCACTCCCTCAATAAATGAAGACTGGAAGGCAAAAATACTGTATGTCCTACTTCACCTGCCCCCCTACCTAGCCTAACCTTACTACCTAGCCCCGAGGAACTTAGCCTAACCCCAGCTAACTAAACCCCAGTCTTACCCCGCGCGCGCACGTGCGCACACACACACACACACACACACACACACACACACACATACACACACACTCGCACGCATACTCGCACACGCTCTCTATCTTGAACCACCACTACTCTTAAACACATGGACATACTGATTTAGTACCGCCGATCGGTGACAAAAGCAAAGAAAGGTACGAGCATGTCCCAACAATGGAGACACTCAGAAAGGAACACAAAGAAGTTTCTTGATCAGTGGAGGAGAAAGTGAAGGGGGAAATGGTAGTGGAGTGGAGGGAGGGGGGTGGGAGTGGTGAGCAGGAGGCGTGAGGGATGAAGAAAAAGCAGGAGGTGTGTGTGTGTGTGTGTGGGGGTGGGTGGGGGGGGGGGGGGCGGGGGGGGGGCTGTAGGGGTGTGATCAATGAACTGAGGTCTTAGCCTTTCACAGCTGTGGGGTTTCAGCAGCTGCGAATCGGAAACAACACTCGTGCAGGCAATCGTTCACACATACTTACAGGCACACACACACACACACACACACACACACACACACACACACACACACACACACCACACACTCGCGCGCGCGCACACACACACATACTGATTCACTCACATCACACACACACACACACACACACACACACACACACACACACACACACACACACACACACACACACAGAAAGAGAGAGAGAGAGAGAGAGAGAGAGAGAGAGAGTTACCCATATTTCTCTCTCTCTCTCTCTCTCTCTCTCTCTCTCTCTCTCTCTCTCTCTGTTCTGTGAAACATCCACAGAATCACTTTGTCCTGCATGTAGACACCTTATTGACGACGAAGAACACTTTCCTGTTCCACTGTACTGCTTATAATGAATTGCGGACGAATTTGTCATTTTCCCAGTTAGACATAGTGAAAAGACATGATGTCGCTGTCGTGTTATCATCAGATGATGAACTTGTAATTAAATCAGTTGCGAAATTCATCGCGGAAGTATTGAAAATAAGGATAGTCAAATTTAAGATATGCATCATATGAGATATATGAATAGATAATATCATTCATCGCATGTGGAAGAGATCAGTAAGATACGATGTCATCATTTGTTTGAGTGGATGGTTTAGTCAATCTTACGATTTTTTAAACCTTACTGTATTACTCCTGTGTTTGTGAGGACATAAGGAAATATTACGATTTATTTGTTTTGGCTACCCTTTGATTTGATACACATTGAGAATGAGTGTATACTATATGTTTGCAAGGAAAGTAAGAGGGAAATGTTGTTGTTCTGTAACCCCCCCCCCCCCCCTTGTCAAAAGATCTCCCTGGCAATGACAATAAAATATCAGTGTCAAAAAGTCTCTCTCTCTCTCTCTCTCTCTCTCTCTCTCTGTTTGTTCATCTATCGTCTTCTCTCTCTCTGCCCCCTCCCCCAGTGCCCGAAGACCCCACTCATATTTCTCCCTCTCTACTTCTGTCCCACTTGTCCCCTCCCTCCTCCTATTCTCTCTCTCTCTCTCTCTCTCTCTCTCTCTCTCTCTCTCTCTTCATCTATCCGTCTTCTGTCTCTCTGCTCCCCCCCCCCCCCGTGCCCAAAGACCCCATTCACATTTCTTCCTCTCTACTTCTGTCCCACTTGTCCCTTCCCCTCCTCTCTCTCTCTCTCTCTCTCTCTCTCTCTCTCTCTCTCTCTCTCTGTTAACAGATGACCTATCTGCGAGCCACAGAAGAGTGCGCTTTGTCCACTTCAGTTTGTTGGGGAGGAGCCGGGGGTTAGTTCGTTCAAAGAACCATCCACCACCCCAGGCAGGGCCTGCAGCTTGAAGTGCAGGAAACGTTGGCAGCGATCGAGGGCAAAGCTGCGCACTGTGCCATGTTACAGCATACTTTGTCGCCCATGCACACTTTGTCGTCGGCGACAAACTGTGCTGCAGTAACAGTGCCAGCAAAAGCAAACGAATAAACACTGTCTGTTAGTGCCACGCAGATAACTGTATTTCAGACTGTGTGACGTAATGCAAATACACGCAAATTAAAGACAGACGGACGGACGGACAGGCAGACAGACAGACATACAAACACACATACACACACACACACACTTGCACACATGTACGCAAAACATGCATACACACACGCATGCGCAAACACAATCACGCACACGCAGACGCATACACACACGCATGCGCGCACACAAGCGCACGCACGCACACATACACACATTTACACACGCACGCATACACACAAGCAAGCCCACATAAATGCACACACACACACACACACACACACACACACACACACACACACACACACACACACTCACACATTCACACCTGCGCGCGCGTGCACGCACGCACGCACACACACACACACACACACACACACACACACACGCACACACCACAACACACACTCACACACACACACACACACACACACACACACACACACACACACACCACAACACACACACACACACACACACACACACACACACACACATACATGCGCATGCCTGTACGCAGACAGACAATCACACAGGTAGACAAGCACTATCACTACCCCCGCCCAATCTTCACTCCACATACACGCAAATATACGTGCACACGCACTGAGAATGGGCTGAAAGCCTTTCGGGCTTCAAAAACAAATGGTTCCAGAGTGCACCTATCATCACCAACCATTAACCTTAGGAGACATTTACTTATTGTCTATGGCCCCAGTCCAGCACTGCAACATCATCTCAGCAGGGAAAACGCCCTCTTGTCTGAGCTGTGCGCATATAATCTGGACCAGTCAGATGGACCAACAGATTCGGTAGATACTTACAGCTGATCTCCTTGACCTTTTGCCTATAATTATGTAATTCACTTTCATTCGAATACAAGATTAGGCAGTTAATAAATGGAAGGAAGTTATGTTCTTTTGAACTTTGTCTTTATCGTCGGATTGTTCTATTCATAGACAATGACATATGCGCCCGATTACACAACAAGTCGCCACTTTCTGAAAACTTGCTTGCTATTGGTACAGACTAGCAACGTCATTTCATGTGGCGGAGTCCTCCCCTGTGTGGAGGAATGGGAGGAGCCCGATGGAGAGATTATACAAAATGAAAACGTCGCCATCGCTCCTCCAGAAGGATTAACAATTCAGTTAAACGCTCCATTTGCCAAGAAACACGAGTCCTGGTTTTATTATCTGATCAAGCACAGAGAGCACACACACACACACACACACACACACACACACACACGCGCGCGCGCGCGCGCGCACGCACGCACACGCACACACACACACTCACTCACTCACATAATACATGCACACATACACAGAGAGAGAGAGAGAGAGAGAGAGAGAGGGAGAGGGAGAAAGAGAGAGAGAGCGCATGCACTCACAGAGAGAGCGAGAGAGAGAGAGAGAGAGAGAGAGAGAGAGAGAGAGAGAGAGAGAGAGGACAGACAGACAGACAGACAGACAGACAGACGCATGCACTCAGAGAGAGAGAGAGAGAGAGAGAGAGAGAGAGAGAGAGAGAGAGAGAGAGAGAGAGAGATTATCCCTTCCCACTCCCTTTACATTTGGAATAATTATTGTTCAATCTTTCTGCTTGATATCTGAATAGCAAACAATTTATAACATGTAACTGAATAATCTGTATGGGCAGCAATTTTAGTAGACTAGCTTTAATTATTTCTTTTTTTTATGCCATCTATTTTATGAGATGTATGGGCTTTCGATTTTGCATATATACTCTAATAACGTCTGTATCTGATGAATCAGAATTTAATTTGTGCTGGCATTATTAAAATATAATTCAGTTCCTCGTTAGTCGCTTTAATGCGGGGCCGGAATAGCTCAGTGGTAGAGCGCCGGATTCGTAATCTTGGTGATCCTGGGATTGCAGGTTCGAATCTCCGCCGGGCCGTTTCGGTACGGGGGGATTTTTCCCTCGGAGTTAACATTGGTTCTGACTGTATTTTCCCATATAGTCCTTCCGATGAGACTATAAACCGAGGTTCCATGTGTGAACGCACGCATAACATTTTGCACACACATAAAATCCCATCACCAACTTTCGCAAGAGAAGGCCAGTTTGGCCGTTGGTATGGATGACACGTGACGCATAGCATGCACTCTGCTTGAGAAATCGACAGAATGAAGGAAGTAAGGAAACTGAGTGAACGATATTGACTGGATGTCACGGGAAACGACTGAATGAAGCGCCAGCTGGCAGCTCTTCAGTCGGCACTACCCAGGTAGGCAGCCCGTTGTGTAAACGAGTGTGGATTGTAAAGCGCTTAGAGCTTGGTCTCTAGCCGAGGATAGGCGCTATATAAGTATTCATAATAATGATAATGATAACAACAATAATGATAATAAATATTGCAGCTATCCATTTCTTTCAAATCGTCTGCCATTAAGCTCTTCAAAGCGAGTTGTTCATCTTCTTCTTTTACCTGCATCTTGTACCATTTTTGTTAACTCTTGCACAACCGTGTTGGTTTTGGCTACTGGACATGCCTGGCCTGTTGTAGCTGTGTTCATAGTGTTACTTAAACGGTTTGTGCTCATTTTCATTTCAGGCTTTTCATCTCAAGAGAAGGTAACACTCTGAAGAAGAATCGTGGTCACAATCATCGTGTTTTCTGTTTAATGACACATTTTGTTTCGTATTTTATGATCCATTTCTTCGGGGACAGGGTGTTTGATCGTTACTGATAAAGACAATCGTGAGAATAAGGACCGGATTCGCGAAAATTCGTTTCAGTAACATCTCCCGTTATGTTTTGGGAAGACAGGGAGTAACTACCGACTCTACGCCTTCTTGGTGTACAACAAGTGTAAATCTCTAAGTAATCTACCGTCAAAATTGCACATGTTATTTGTTATCTGCAGTGAAGGATAAACAATAAACAAGTAGGGTAACTCGTTTATTGTTTATTGTTTACTGTTCCCTGCCTCATTTCATTTTCGATTTTGCAGTGAAGGAGGTAAGTTTTCTCTTGTATTGTCGGCCTGAGTATCCTTACACGTCCGCTTGTCAAAGTGCTGAATACGCAGCCTTGGGTAATGTCAACACATTACTTTCTCCACCCATGGAGGTGTAATTAGGTATCCTGGTATGAAAAACACCTCATGCAATGATGTGATCTTCAACTAACTAATTGACAAGATATGCCGAATTGAGTTGTATGTTCTATCCTGTATATGTTCCGCCGTGCCTCTGTTTCACATTTTTAAAAGACGTGCAATCTTCGCCTATAGATATCACTATTCATAAGGCACTTGCTTTTCTAAATATTTCCCAAACTATCCCCGCTTTATCCGGTTGAACTTTGTTCAAGTGTAAACGTCTTACCCCTCAAGCTGTGACAGATATTCTCCAATAGACTTAAAAAAAACACAAAAATCCTATGAATTTGATCCTGTCCTTACTTCTCTCCTTTATAAAATGACACCCTTCTACCTGCTATCAGAAATATGTTCAACAGTTGTCTCGTGTGTGGCTCAGATCCTGGTAATTTCAACTCTTTTGAAAAAAAAAATGTCCCTTGATCTGAATGTATTGAAAAAATTTTCCGACCAGTCTCCAATCTCCCTTTCTAGCAAAAAAAATTGAGAGAAGCAGTTCTCCATCAATTATCCCATCAAGTTTTTATGAACAGTCTTCTCAGTTTCAACCGTGCTGGACATAGAATAGAAACTGCTCTCTTCCGAATCTTCGACGACATTTTGACGTCTCTTGATGGCGAGAAAGTGTTTGGTCCTGTGCTAAATCTGTCAGTAGCTTTCGACAAAGTAGATTATGAAATTCTCTTCTCACGTTTGAGCACAATTTTTGAAATATACGGCACTGCTGTAAATTGGTTCAGGTCATACCTGTCAAACAGACAGCAGTTCCTCCTTTTCAACGAGAAACAGTCCCATAACATACTATCAGATTTTGGCGTTCCCAAGGTATTTTGCTTGGTCTAGTGCCTTTCATAACGTACACAACACAAGCCAAAAGGGAGTGAAGAATGTTTTAGATAATATATGAGTCAGGTGATCATTGTCACATAAAGAAATGAGCAGTACATTTGAAAGAGACATCCTAAGAGGCTTAAGTTCATCTTCAAAACCAGCTTTTGTTTTGATCTGCAGATGTGTTTCAGATATGACGTTCAAACTCTCATGCAATTCATTACGGACCAAACATTGTCAAAATATCAAGTGTATATGCCAAGGTGATGTTACTGTCCAACATACATTTTTTTTCTCTTTTATTTAACGCCACCTGTATTACAAGAAAGTGTGCCATCAACAAAAGCTAGTAACAAAAATTAAGGTTAATGTTTTTGACTTTTTGGATTTATTATCAATTGATACTCTTGTTACATCAACGACGAATATTTTTCAAAGCGTTTTACGCAATGTCCTTGAATTTTGTGCTTTAGTTCACTTCGGATATTCAGCTTTGATTCTTCCCATCATCTATCACTTTTTTTTTTCCTACACAATATCCAACTGCACCCTCCCCCTTCCTCTCATCGCCCCATTTCCTTATATAACATTCTAATAGTGTGGCATCATCTTGATTAGATGTCTACAATCATCTGTGTGTGTGAAACGTATTAACCGGGTGTTCTTCCTCCCACGAGGCCCTTAACCGAGATAATCAACAACCGTTCTGTTCATCATGAAATACATTACTGTCGACATTCAGCTAGAACATTCGTACGTGCTAGATAACTGATAGCCTAGGCAGAAAGCTTCAAGATAGTACCTCTAGTGTCAAACATTGGATATCTAATTAAAAAAACAACAACAACTAAACAACGATAAAGCATTACAACTTTGTAAAGAAAGAGAAGAACGCAATCTTCCATTTTCCTTTGTTGACAGAATGAAAAAAACCTCGGTTATTTCTTCCAGACAGAAATAATGACCAGAAATATTGAAGACAATTGGAAAAGTCGAGTTAAACATATCCCTGATTTGATAAATTATTGGAATACACACGCACGTACAACTGGTATTCTCTCTGTCTCTGTTTCTCTCTGTCTCTTTGGCACGTGCACGCACGCACGCGCCCCACGCACGCACGCACGCACGCACACACACACACACACACACACACACACACACACACACACACACACACACATACATGCGCATGCCTGTACGCAGACAGACAATCACACAGGTAGACAAGCACTATCACTACCCCCGCCCAATCTTCACTCCACATACACGCAAATATACGTGCACACGCACTGAGAATGGGCTGAAAGCCTTTCGGGCTTCAAAAACAAATGGTTCCAGAGTGCACCTATCATCACCAACCATTAACCTTAGGAGACATTTACTTATTGTCTATGGCCCCAGTCCAGCACTGCAACATCATCTCAGCAGGGAAAACGCCCTCTTGTCTGAGCTGTGCGCATATAATCTGGACCAGTCAGATGGACCAACAGATTCGGTAGATACTTACAGCTGATCTCCTTGACCTTTTGCCTATAATTATGTAATTCACTTTCATTCGAATACAAGATTAGGCAGTTAATAAATGGAAGGAAGTTATGTTCTTTTGAACTTTGTCTTTATCGTCGGATTGTTCTATTCATAGACAATGACATATGCGCCCGATTACACAACAAGTCGCCACTTTCTGAAAACTTGCTTGCTATTGGTACAGACTAGCAACGTCATTTCATGTGGCGGAGTCCTCCCCTGTGTGGAGGAATGGGAGGAGCCCGATGGAGAGATTATACAAAATGAAAACGTCGCCATCGCTCCTCCAGAAGGATTAACAATTCAGTTAAACGCTCCATTTGCCAAGAAACACGAGTCCTGGTTTTATTATCTGATCAAGCACAGAGAGCACACACACACACACACACACACACACACACACACACGCGCGCGCGCGCGCGCGCACGCACGCACACGCACACACACACACACTCACTCACTCACATAATACATGCACACATACACAGAGAGAGAGAGAGAGAGAGAGAGAGAGGGAGAGGGAGAAAGAGAGAGAGACGCATGCACTCACAGAGAGAGCGAGAGAGAGAGAGAGAGAGAGAGAGAGAGAGAGAGAGAGAGAGAGACAGACAGACAGACAGACAGACAGACAGACAGACGCATGCACTCAGAGAGAGAGAGAGAGAGAGAGAGAGAGAGAGAGAGAGAGAGAGAGAGAGAGAGAGAGAGATTATCCCTTCCCACTCCCTTTACATTTGGAATAATTATTGTTCAATCTTTCTGCTTGATATCTGAATAGCAAACAATTTATAACATGTAACTGAATAATCTGTATGGGCAGCAATTTTAGTAGACTAGCTTTAATTATTTCTTTTTTTTATGCCATCTATTTTATGAGATGTATGGGCTTTCGATTTTGCATATATACTCTAATAACGTCTGTATCTGATGAATCAGAATTTAATTTGTGCTGGCATTATTAAAATATAATTCAGTTCCTCGTTAGTCGCTTTAATGCGGGGCCGGAATAGCTCAGTGGTAGAGCGCCGGATTCGTAATCTTGGTGATCCTGGGATTGCAGGTTCGAATCTCCGCCGGGCCGTTTCGGTACGGGGGGATTTTTCCCTCGGAGTTAACATTGGTTCTGACTGTATTTTCCCATATAGTCCTTCCGATGAGACTATAAACCGAGGTTCCATGTGTGAACGCACGCATAACATTTTGCACACACATAAAATCCCATCACCAACTTTCGCAAGAGAAGGCCAGTTTGGCCGTTGGTATGGATGACACGTGACGCATAGCATGCACTCTGCTTGAGAAATCGACAGAATGAAGGAAGTAAGGAAACTGAGTGAACGATATTGACTGGATGTCACGGGAAACGACTGAATGAAGCGCCAGCTGGCAGCTCTTCAGTCGGCACTACCCAGGTAGGCAGCCCGTTGTGTAAACGAGTGTGGATTGTAAAGCGCTTAGAGCTTGGTCTCTAGCCGAGGATAGGCGCTATATAAGTATTCATAATAATGATAATGATAACAACAATAATGATAATAAATATTGCAGCTATCCATTTCTTTCAAATCGTCTGCCATTAAGCTCTTCAAAGCGAGTTGTTCATCTTCTTCTTTTACCTGCATCTTGTACCATTTTTGTTAACTCTTGCACAACCGTGTTGGTTTTGGCTACTGGACATGCCTGGCCTGTTGTAGCTGTGTTCATAGTGTTACTTAAACGGTTTGTGCTCATTTTCATTTCAGGCTTTTCATCTCAAGAGAAGGTAACACTCTGAAGAAGAATCGTGGTCACAATCATCGTGTTTTCTGTTTAATGACACATTTTGTTTCGTATTTTATGATCCATTTCTTCGGGGACAGGGTGTTTGATCGTTACTGATAAAGACAATCGTGAGAATAAGGACCGGATTCGCGAAAATTCGTTTCAGTAACATCTCCCGTTATGTTTTGGGAAGACAGGGAGTAACTACCGACTCTACGCCTTCTTGGTGTACAACAAGTGTAAATCTCTAAGTAATCTACCGTCAAAATTGCACATGTTATTTGTTATCTGCAGTGAAGGATAAACAATAAACAAGTAGGGTAACTCGTTTATTGTTTATTGTTTACTGTTCCCTGCCTCATTTCATTTTCGATTTTGCAGTGAAGGAGGTAAGTTTTCTCTTGTATTGTCGGCCTGAGTATCCTTACACGTCCGCTTGTCAAAGTGCTGAATACGCAGCCTTGGGTAATGTCAACACATTACTTTCTCCACCCATGGAGGTGTAATTAGGTATCCTGGTATGAAAAACACCTCATGCAATGATGTGATCTTCAACTAACTAATTGACAAGATATGCCGAATTGAGTTGTATGTTCTATCCTGTATATGTTCCGCCGTGCCTCTGTTTCACATTTTTAAAAGACGTGCAATCTTCGCCTATAGATATCACTATTCATAAGGCACTTGCTTTTCTAAATATTTCCCAAACTATCCCCGCTTTATCCGGTTGAACTTTGTTCAAGTGTAAACGTCTTACCCCTCAAGCTGTGACAGATATTCTCCAATAGACTTAAAAAAAACACAAAAATCCTATGAATTTGATCCTGTCCTTACTTCTCTCCTTTATAAAATGACACCCTTCTACCTGCTATCAGAAATATGTTCAACAGTTGTCTCGTGTGTGGCTCAGATCCTGGTAATTTCAACTCTTTTGAAAAAAAAAATGTCCCTTGATCTGAATGTATTGAAAAAATTTTCCGACCAGTCTCCAATCTCCCTTTCTAGCAAAAAAAATTGAGAGAAGCAGTTCTCCATCAATTATCCCATCAAGTTTTTATGAACAGTCTTCTCAGTTTCAACCGTGCTGGACATAGAATAGAAACTGCTCTCTTCCGAATCTTCGACGACATTTTGACGTCTCTTGATGGCGAGAAAGTGTTTGGTCCTGTGCTAAATCTGTCAGTAGCTTTCGACAAAGTAGATTATGAAATTCTCTTCTCACGTTTGAGCACAATTTTTGAAATATACGGCACTGCTGTAAATTGGTTCAGGTCATACCTGTCAAACAGACAGCAGTTCCTCCTTTTCAACGAGAAACAGTCCCATAACATACTATCAGATTTTGGCGTTCCCAAGGTATTTTGCTTGGTCTAGTGCCTTTCATAACGTACACAACACAAGCCAAAAGGGAGTGAAGAATGTTTTAGATAATATATGAGTCAGGTGATCATTGTCACATAAAGAAATGAGCAGTACATTTGAAAGAGACATCCTAAGAGGCTTAAGTTCATCTTCAAAACCAGCTTTTGTTTTGATCTGCAGATGTGTTTCAGATATGACGTTCAAACTCTCATGCAATTCATTACGGACCAAACATTGTCAAAATATCAAGTGTATATGCCAAGGTGATGTTACTGTCCAACATACATTTTTTTTCTCTTTTATTTAACGCCACCTGTATTACAAGAAAGTGTGCCATCAACAAAAGCTAGTAACAAAAATTAAGGTTAATGTTTTTGACTTTTTGGATTTATTATCAATTGATACTCTTGTTACATCAACGACGAATATTTTTCAAAGCGTTTTACGCAATGTCCTTGAATTTTGTGCTTTAGTTCACTTCGGATATTCAGCTTTGATTCTTCCCATCATCTATCACTTTTTTTTTTCCTACACAATATCCAACTGCACCCCTCCCCCTTCCTCTCATCGCCCCATTTCCTTATATAACATTCTAATAGTGTGGCATCATCTTGATTAGATGTCTACAATCATCTGTGTGTGTGAAACGTATTAACCGGGTGTTCTTCCTCCCACGAGGCCCTTAACCGAGATAATCAACAACCGTTCTGTTCATCATGAAATACATTACTGTCGACATTCAGCTAGAACATTCGTACGTGCTAGATAACTGATAGCCTAGGCAGAAAGCTTCAAGATAGTACCTCTAGTGTCAAACATTGGATATCTAATTAAAAAAACAACAACAACTAAACAACGATAAAGCATTACAACTTTGTAAAGAAAGAGAAGAACGCAATCTTCCATTTTCCTTTGTTGACAGAATGAAAAAAACCTCGGTTATTTCTTCCAGACAGAAATAATGACCAGAAATATTGAAGACAATTGGAAAAGTCGAGTTAAACATATCCCTGATTTGATAAATTATTGGAATACACACGCACGTACAACTGGTATTCTCTCTGTCTCTGTTTCTCTCTGTCTCTTTGGCACG
>JAMYXO010003026.1:0-21487 GCA_033310375.1 Conus canariensis | reverse complement strand
TAAAATTTATTTATTTTTTTTTAAATTTAAAAAAAGTTTTAAAAATATTAATTTTTTTTTTTTTTTAAAAAAAAAATTTTTTTTTTTTTTTTTTTAAAAAATTTTTTTTTTTTTTTTGTATTTTTTTTTTTTTTTTTTAAATTTTTTTTTTATTTTTTAAAAATTTTTTTTTTTTTTTTTTTTTTAATTTTTTTTTGTCCCCTTTTCCTTTTTTTCCCCCTTGTTGTGTGGTTGGGGGGTTGGTTTTTTGTTTTTTTTTTTTTTTTTTTTTTTTTTTTTTTTGTGTTTCAGTTTTTAAACCTTTTGTTTTTTTTTTTTTTAAATTTTTTTTTTTTTTTTTTTGGGGGGTTTTAAATTTTAAAAATTTTTTTTTTTTTTTTTTTTTTTTTTATTTTTGGGGCCCCTTTAAAAAAATTTTTTTTTTTTTTTTATTTTCCCCTTTTTTTTTTTTTTTTTTTTTTTTTTTTTTTTTTTTATTTTTTTTTTTTTTTTTTATTATTTTTTTTTTTATTTTTTTTTTTTTTTTTTTTTAAAATTTTTTTTTTTTTTTTTTTTTTTTTGTTTATTAAAAATTTTAAAAAAATTTTTAAAAATAAAAAATTTTTTTTTTTATTTTAAATTTTTTTTTTATTTTTTTTTTTTTTTTTTCTTCAAACTTTTTATTCGTCATAGTTTTTCTTTTTTGTGTGTGGTACTTGCAACAATTGTCAGCATGACAAGAATGCAGATGGAAAAGGATCACAGGAAAAATTGTGTACTGTCCATCTTGCAGGAGCACTACTACAGAACTCATAATTATCATTTTCTTCTGAACGCTGGAATTATATTCATGTACATACAGTGTTCTATGGCATTTAAGTCCAGCCAGGACAGATGAGTGGGTTTGGTGTGTTGTGTTGTTGTTGGTTTGTTGTGTGTGTGGTGTGTGTGTGTGGGTGTTTGTTCATCAATGTTTGAGAGTGAAAAGTGGGGGATAGGGTGAAGAGAGAGAGGAATATTTTATATGCTAATTTTTAGTCTTATTTGTGAGAATTTTAGAAGTTTATTGATATATTATATTTATTTTTAATTGGTGTGTATAGATAATAGGATATTAGTAGGTTGGAGGTGACTAAAATATATGAATTAAAACGTAATATGTATGATATATTATTGTATAGAAATTTTAAGGGAAATGAAGTGATTATATAAAAGATAATAGGAATGAATTGGGAATAGAAAGTTATTTTTAATGGTATTATTAGGATAATATTTTAATTGTATAATTAGGAGGGGGGTGTTGTTTGTAAGGTGAAATTTTGGATTGGTTGGAAGTGATTGATATAAAATGGTATTAGATAAGATAAAATATTATAATTAAAGATAAGATAGATAATTTATTTATTTAGTTTGTGTGTTAGGGTAATTATGTATTGTTGTTTAAGTTAGGGGAATTGTATTTATTTTTTGAATTGATGGAATTTTTGGGGTGTTTGATATTTGATTGGTTTTTAGTTTGGGATTTGTTTGATTTAAAAGTTGGTGGATAGTTTTAGGGGGTTTATTGGGTAAGTGTAGGATGGTATGTGGGGTTGTTTTTTGGAATGGTTATGGGGGGTGATGGATGGGTTATATTGTGGGTTTTAGAGATTTTTTTTGTGGTTGTTTTTTTATAAAGAAGTTGGGTTGTGATGGTTAGTTTTGGGATGTGTTTGTAAGTTTTGTAGTGAGGTGTGGGTGGTTGGTTTGAATTGGATGTTATGAGTGTTGATTTTTTGTGTTAGGGTATTTGTGGGGGGGAATTTTATTGGTTTGGAATTGTGTTTGGTTTGTGTAAGTTTTAATATGTTGATTGTTGGATTGTATAAAGTTTATGTGTTTATTGGTTGAGGAAGTGTTTATATGGTTTTGTTTAGAGTAGAATTTATAATTTGTTTTGGGGGTGATGTTTTGTAGTGATTTGTAAGAGGATTTGGTGTTGGTTGTATGAAGATGTGTTTTTTTGTGGGTTTTTATAGGGTATTTTTTTTTTTTTTTGTGGGAGGGAATAAAGAAATTGTTGTGTGATATTGTGGTTAAGAGGGGGAGGGATTTTAAGTGTGTGTGTTGGGTGTATAGAGGTGTGTTGGTGTAAGTGGTGGTAGTGTATGGTTGGTTATGTGAATTTGGTTTTGTTGGTGTGATGAGAGAGAGAAGAGATAAGAAAGAGAGAAGAGAGAGAGAGAGTAGAGAAGAGGGGGGGGGGGGGGGGGGGGGGGGTTTGTTGTTGGGGGGGTTTTTGGGGTTTTTTTTTTGGGTTTTTTGTGGGTTGTTGTGGTGTGTTTTTTTTTTGTGTTGTTTTTGTTGTTTTTTTTTTTTGGGGGTGTGTTTGGGGGGGGGGGGGGGGGGGTGAATTGGGGGAAAGGGGTATAAATTTGGGGGGGGGGAAAAAAGGGGGGAAAAAAAAGATTTTTTGTTTTTTTTTTTTTTTTTGTTTTTTGGGGAGGTTTTAAAATTTTTTTAAATATTTGTTTAGAATAAGTTTTAAAAATTATTTGGGGGATTAATTTTTGTAAATTTTTAAAAATTTTATTTAGTTTTTTTATAAAAAAATTTGGGGATAAAAATTTTTTAAAGAAAATTTTGAAATAGTTTTTTATTTTTTTAAAAGGAATTTTTTAGGGGAAATTTGATTTTTTAAAATTTTTGTTTTTGGGAAATTTGGGAAAAAAATTTAAAGGGGGAAAAAAAGAAAAAGGGAGAAAAAAAAAAAGAATAATTTAAAAAAAAAAAATTTTTTTTTTTTTTGTTTTTTTTTTTTTTGGGGGTTTTTTTATTTTATAATTTGTATGGTTTATTAATTTTGGGGTTTTGATGTTTTTTTTTTTATTTTTTTTTGGAGTGTATTTTTGAGAGGGGTGAATGTTTTTTTTTTATTTAAGGTTTAAAAAAAGTTTGTAAAGGGGAAGTTTTATGGGTGTGGGGGGGGGGGGGGTGGGGGGGTAGTTTTTAAGTTTTTTTGTAAGTAAAAACAGGGTTGTTTTTTTTAAGAAAGTTTTTTAGGGGGGATTAATTAAAGAAGTTGGAAGAATTAAAAGTGGTGAAAAGAAGGGGAGGAAGGGGAAAAAGGGGGGGATTTTTTTAGTTGTTGTTTTTTTTGATTTTTTTTTTCGTTTTTCTTTTCTATCATTTATTTGTCTTTTTTGGGGGTGCTGTTTCTTCTTTTTCTTTTTCTTTCCTTTTTTTTTTAATCTTTCCTGTCGGCCCCAAAGACTGCTTTGCATTATTCCTGCAAGCATGATGCTCCCACCTCTACCTCTGCTGCGTATTAATGCAAAGCAAGCAAAACCTGTTCTTTCTTTTTTCCGTGTATTGTCTTACCTCATTTTCATGGCGTAAAATCAGCAATAGCCAAAACAATAAGCTTCATTTTATCATAAAACTTGGTTTAAGGAATGCTTTTTCCCTTAACACAACATTCATCACTACTAAAAAATTTCCCATTTTTCTCGGGTCTTTTTTTAAAAAAAAACCCCTTTCCCCCTTCATTTCAGTGCCGGGTTTCTTTAAATATCTCATTCATCTTTCTTCCCCCTTCAGCGACTTTTCCTTTCAACTCTTTTAAATTTTCATCTCCTTGTTAAAAGCAGCTCCTCCTCTCTCTCTCCTCCCCCCCCCACCCCCTCTTTTTTTCCCTCTCCCCAAAAAATTTTTTCCCCCCCAAAAAAACACACGAACCACAACAACAACCACCCACCCCCCACCCAAAACACACACACACCCCCCACACACACACCCACAAAACACACACAACACACACACACAAAACATCACACACCCCAAAAACCGACGCAACACCACCACCACGCACCACACACACACACACAACCAAACACACACACACACCCCACACACACCACCACACCCCACACCATTCCCTTCCCACCTTTTTTCTTGTCTAACAATGATTTTGTTTTTTTTTTCTCTAAAATAGTTTTTTCCACCCAAATTTCCGTTAACTTCGTTCTCAAATCATCGGGTTGGATATCAGGGGTTTTTCCCCCTTCCCCCCACCAGCTGTACCATTTGCCCCAACTGCTCACATTGCTTGCTGCCGCTTTGGGGTGTGTGGTGTGTGTGGGTGTGTGTGTGTTGTGTGTGTGTGTGTGTTGAATTTTTGTCTTTGTGGTGCTTCTCATGCACTTGACTTTTCGAGCAGGCATTGATCCCTTTTAAAACCCTTCACGGGGGAAGGGGGAAAGAGCAAGGGTGGGGGAGGTGAGATGGGAGTGTGGGAAGGGGGGGGGGACAGGCAATATAGGGGGAGGGTGTCGTGAGTCCCAAACCGGGGTCCCTTTTTCAAGATTTATCATCGTTAAGTTTCCTAAGCGAAGCCAACCCCCACCATTTTAAAACCCTTCTCGTCCGATCACCGAATTTAAGCAAGTCGGGCCGGGTCAGTATTTGGAGGTGACCGCCGGGGAACACCGGGTGCTGTTGGCACTATTTTTTTTGTTCTTTTTTTTGTTCATCATTTTATTTCTTTCTATCTTTTTCTTTTTTGTGTATTGGGTTTGTTTTGTTTTTTCTTAAACTTTTCTTTCGTCATTATTTTTTTTTTTTTGTGTGTGACTTGCACAATTTCGGGCATACAGAAAATGCAGATAAAGGGGATCACAGAGAAAAGTTGTTGTCTGTCCAACTTGCAGGGGGGGGGCACTTACTACATCCTCAAAATTTACATTTTCTTTTGAACTCTGGGAAGTAATTCATGTACATACGGTTCTAGGGCATGTGTAAGTTCCAGTCCAGTCAGGATTTTGGGGGGTGTTGTGTTGTTTTTTTGTGTGTGTTGTGTGTTTTGTGGTTGTGTGTGTGTGTGCATGCAGTGTAGGAGAGAGACAGGGGTGTGTGGGGGTTGGTGAGAAGGGGAAAGTGCAAAATTTCAATCTATTTTCTTCATATTTTTGCTATTTTTTCGGTTTTTTCTTTCTAAAAGTAATTTTTAAAAAAATTTTTTGATTCATCGTCGCATCTCGTCCTGTCTTTTTTTCTTATTACAACACACTCACATAGCCCCCTTCCCTGTCATCTCAAAACTTTTCACTCCCAAACCCTTTTGGCCCATCTTTGGGAAAAGAACACAAGTCTCCAATCAACCCAAATTTCCACTGTCCCTTTGACATATAGCAGGACTAATCTGTTAACCCAAAACCAAGACCAATTTTCGTTTTTAGATTGAAAGAACCTTTTCCCAAAAAAGGGGGATTTCCTTCTTTCAAAGGGCACCATTACACCTCTCCCTACCCTAACCCCAAACCTCTCCCCTGCACTCACCAAAAAAAGGGACAAAACGATTTTTTTATAGTTTTACATAACAAAAAAACCAAACTGTTCCAATGGTCAAAAAAAAAATGAACCCAAATCTTTTCCTGGAAAAGTTTTTATAAAATCAGTCAAAATAAAGGGTGTAAAAGAAATGGTTGCAAATGAAATCAAAACACCAATTATTGCGACTAATATCGTTTTAAAGCAATGGGTTAACCGATACGTTAAAGTTCATTTTGTAATGGGGAAAGAGATTCCTTTTAACATTGTTTATGGAATTGCATTATGCACAAGTTTTTTTGGAAATCTCTAAAAAAATTATAAAAAGAAAAAATGTGAACACACTCATAATTTTGGGAAATTTTCAGTGAACTATAATTTCAGAGTGGAAATACCTAAAATGGATTCTACTTAGAGTTTATTGTAATTTTTCCAAGATGTACATCTTAATCAAAAGGGAAAAATAATTTTCCAAGAGATTTTTTTTCCCAAAGAAAATTTAAATGCCAGTATAAATTGAAAAATACCGTAAAACTCACTATAACTAATATATTTCAATAGCACCGGAACGCATAAAACCCAATTTACTTCCTATAAAAGCATTTTAAAAAAAAAAGTCCTCTCAAACCAAATAATGATTGTTGTGATTTAAAATTAATTCAAATGTCCTCTCAGAATTTTTTTTAAATGGACGATTGCCTCATAAAAAAAAATATTTAAAGGAAAAGGGGACAAAGAAAAAGAGAAAAAAGAAAAATTATTTTCTTTCCACCCTTCCCAATTAATATTATGCACAAGTTATTACAGTCTTTTCCCTTTTTAAAAAACCTATAGTATGATCTTTGATACACGGTTTAAATTAAAGTATACCTGTATTATGTACTATACATGTAGGGGGGGGGGGGGGGGGGGGGGGGGGGGGGGGGGGGGGGGGGGGGGGGGGGGGGGGGGGGGGGGGGGGGGGGGGGGGGGGGGGGGGGGGGGGGGGGGGGGGGGGGGGGGGGGGGGGGGGGGGGGGGGGGGGGGGGGGGGGGGGGGGGGGGGGGGGGGGGGGGGGGGGGGGGGGGGGGGGGGGGGGGGGGGGGGGGGGGGGGGGGGGGGGGGGGGGGGGGGGGGGGGGGGGGGGGGGGGGGGGGGGGGGGGGGGGGGGGGGGGGGGGGGGGGGGGGGGGGGGGGGGGGGGGGGGGGGGGGGGGGGGGGGGGGGGGGGGGGGGGGGGGGGGGGGGGGGGGGGGGGGGGGGGGGGGGGGGGGGGGGGGGGGGGGGGGGGGGGGGGGGGGGGGGGGGGGGGGGGGGGGGGGGGGGGGGGGGGGGGGGGGGGGGGGGGGGGGGGGGGGGGGGGGGGGGGGGGGGGGGGGGGGGGGGGGGGGGGGTTTTTTTTTTTTTTTTTTTTTTTTTTTTTTTTTTTTTTTTTTTTTTTTTTTTTTTTTTTTTTTTTTTTTTTTTTTTTTTTTTTTTTTTTTTTTTTTTTTTTTTTTTTTTTTTTTTTTTTTTTTTTTTTTTTTTTTTTTTTTTTTTTTTTTTTTTTTTTTTTTTTTTTTTTTTTTTTTTTTTTTTTTTTTTTTTTTTTTTTTTTTTTTTTTTTTTTTTTTTTTTTTTTTTTTTTTTTTTTTTTTTTTTTTTTTTTTTTTTTTTTTTTTTTTTTTTTTTTTTTTTTTTTTTTTTTTTTTTTTTTTTTTTTTTTTTTTTTTTTTTTTTTTTTTTTTTTTTTTTTTTTTTTTTTTTTTTTTTTTTTTTTTTTTTTTTTTTTTTTTTTTTTTTTTTTTTTTTTTTTTTTTTTTTTTTTTTTTTTTTTTTTTTTTTTTTTTTTTTTTTTTTTTTTTTTTTTTTTTTTTTTTTTTTTTTTTTTTTTTTTTTTTTTTTTTTTTTTTTTTTTTTTTTTTTTTTTTTTTTTTTTTTTTTTTTTTTTTTTTTTTTTTTTTTTTTTTTTTTTTTTTTTTTTTTTTTTTTTTTTTTTTTTTTTTTTTTTTTTTTTTTTTTTTTTTTTTTTTTTTTTTTTTTTTTTTTTTTTTTTTTTTTTTTTTTTTTTTTTTTTTTTTTTTTTTTTTTTTTTTTTTTTTTTTTTTTTTTTTTTTTTTTTTTTTTTTTTTTTTTTTTTTTTTTTTTTTTTTTTTTTTTTTTTTTTTTTTTTTTTTTTTTTTTTTTTTTTTTTTTTTTTTTTTTTTTTTTTTTTTTTTTTTTTTTTTTTTTTTTTTTTTTTTTTTTTTTTTTTTTTTTTTTTTTTTTTTTTTTTTTTTTTTTTTTTTTTTTTTTTTTTTTTTTTTTTTTTTTTTTTTTTTTTGTTTTAAAAATAGTAAAATAAGTTTGTAAAATGAAAGGTTTTTTAAATAGAATTAAGTTTGGATAATTGTTTTAAATGAAGGGGTTTTTTAAGTTTTGGGTTTTTAAATGTTATTTTTTTGAGGGTTTTTTTAAGTTTTTATGGAATTGGTTTTTTTTTTTGGAAAAATTTATTTTTTTGAATGAAAAATGGGGGGGAAAAAATAATGTTGGAAATTTTGGGGTTATTTTGAGGTTTTTTAAAAGTGGGTTATTTAGGTTTTTTTGAAATGTTTGAAAATTGTTTATAATGAAAATGGTTCTTCCAGAGAATTTTTTTCCAAAGACAATTAAATGCCAGATATAAGATTGAAGAATATCCGCTAAAAACCACTATAATCTAAATTTTCAAAAGCATGGAACCATAAAACCCAATTACTTCCTATAAACAGCATTTAAAAGAAATCACTCTCAAACACAAATTTTTATTGTTTGATTTTAAAATTTTCAAATGCCCCTCTGCAAATTTTTATTAAAGGGAGATTTGCCTCATATAAAAAATATTTAAAGGACAAGGACAAGAAAAAGAGAGAAAAAAAAAATGTATTGTTCTTTCCCCCCTTTTTCCCAAGTTAAATTATGCCAAGTTTTTACGCCTTTTCCTTTTCAAAACCTATATGATGATCATTGAACAGGGCTGATTATTGTATCCCTTTATTATTACGTATACATGATGTAGCATCCCTAATATGTATTATGTTTATTTCTCTCTCTCTCTCTCCTCCCCTCTTTGTGTGTTGGTGTTGTGGGGTGTGGTTGTGGGGGGTTGTGGGGGTGTTGTGCATCTTGTACAGGGAATTGTTTATTTTTATGTTAAAAAGTAAAGGGATGTAATGTAATAGATAGATAATAGAAAATAATAAAATAGATAGAAATAGAAGATAATAGTTGATTGTTTGTTTCATCCCTTTCTTCTTTGTACACCGGGAACGAAATATTTGATTTGTCTCTCCGTGTCCCATTTTGGCGCCTTAAAACTTGTAATCGCATTAAAATCTATGGGGAAAAAAAAAAAAGAAAAAAATACTTCTGAAATCTCTATTTTGAGGGGGAGCGTTAAAAAAACCTAAAATATCTACCGTTTACAGATAAAACGTTTCTTAAAAACAAATATTAGGCATGTACAATTATGAATAAAAAGCCCCAAAAGAAAATCAAAAAAAACTTTTAATAAATTTGAAAATAACACTCACACAAGCTTTTTTCCCCAACCCCCAAACAATCTCTAAAAATAAAGTTTTACGTGTTCAAAAGGAAACGATATGGGACAATTTCCCACTTTTTTTAAATCATGTCCTCGAATTAACATTTAAAAGACCCTTAAAAAGAAATTGAGGAAAAAAATTATCGAATGTTTAATGCTTATTCAATTGCCGAATCTCTCTCTCTCCTCCCTCTCTCTCTCCCCTCTCCCCTTTCTCTCCCCCTCTCTCTCTCCTCTCTCTTCTCTCTCTCTCTCTCCGTATATTTGGCTATGTAATGTTAACACTTATTTTTTAAAATTTTTGCAATCGTTTTGATAGATTATCACCTTTGAATTTAAAAATTGCTTCATTGTTTTTTTTTCAAAATTGTTGTAATATTTTGTTTTTCGTTTCTCGGGAATATTTTGGGGGCGGGAAAAAAAAAAAGCTGTAACTTTTTCTTTAACCCTTTCAATAAAGATAATTGTCAAAAAAACAAGTTTGTGAATAGCAGTGTGTGTTTGTGGGGAGGAGAGGGGTGGGGGGAAGAGTTTTTCCCCCTTTTTTATCTCTTTTTTTTGCGAATGACAAAAATCACGGGGCGTCCGTTTTTTAGGGTTTAAAAGAATCGTTTTATTTCAGTGAGGGGCCAAGGGCCAACCACTTGAAAGCACCGTTCTCGCCGATCCCCGAATTAAGAAACGTCGGCCTGTCATATTTGGGGATGGGTGACCCCCGGGGAAAAACCATGCTGTTGGCATTTTTTTTTTATTTTTTGTTTTTTTTTCGATTTTTTTTTTCGCTTTTCTTTTCTATCATTTATTTGTCTTTTGGGGTGCTTTTCTCTCCTTTTTCTCTATTTTTTTCCCCTTTTTTTTTTTAAATCTTTTTCGGGTCCCAGGACATCTTTCATGTATTCCTCATCATTTTCTACCACACCTACACATTTTGGCAAATTAATGAAAAACAGAGCAAAAGCCTTATCTTGTTTTTTTCCCGCTTATGTGTCTTACACTCATTTTCATGTCTCAAATCAAAATAGCCCAACAATAAGCTTCATTTATAAAAAATTTTATTAAGGGAATGTTTTTTTTCCCTTTTAAAACACAACTTTACTCACTACTGAAGAAAAAATTTCTCCCTATGTTTTCCCTGGTCTTCTTTTAAAAGAAAAAACCTTTCCCCTCTTCTTTCATGCCGGGTTTTTGAATACTCATTTACCTTTCTTCCCCTTTCACCATTTCTTTTTTTCAACCGTTTAATTTCACTCCCTTTAGTTTAAAACATCTCTCTCTCCTCTCCCCTCCCCCTCTCCTTTTCTCTCTCCTCTCTCTCTCTCTCTCTAAAAATTCACACCACACAGGCATCAGACCACCTCACCTACACCCACAACACACACACACACACACACACACACAAAACACACACACCCCCCCAAAACACACACACCCACGACACCACAACACACACACACACACACACAACACACACATAACACACACCAAACACCACCACACACGCCGCACGCACCAAAACACCCACACACACACACACCCCCCACACACACACACCACACCCCAAAATTCCCCTTCCTCACCTTTTTTTTTTGCTAATAAAGTGCTTTTGTTTTCTTTTCTCAAAAGAATATCTTCCACCAATTTTCCTAACTTCGTTCTCAAATTAAAGGGGTTTTGGATATCGGGGGTTGTTTCCCTTCCTCCACCATGCTGTACACATTGTCCAACTGCTCACTTTGCATGTGCGTGCACGCTTGTGTGTGTGTGTGTGTTTTTGGGGTTTTTGGGGTGTGTGTGGGTGGGGTTGGTGTTTTGTAATTTTGTCTTGTGGTTGCTTCTCTGCACTTGACTTTTCGGCAGAGCATTTGATACCATTTAACTCTCCTTCTACAGTGGGGGAATGGGAAAGAGCAATGGTAGGGAGGGAAGGGGAGTGGGGGAAGGGGGGTGTGGGACGGCAATATGGGGAAGGGTGTCGTGGAGCCCCCAAAACGCGTGTCTTTTTTCAAGTTTTCATCGTTAATTTCCCTAAGCGAATGCCAACGGCCATACCACTTGAAAGCACCGTTCTCGCCCGATCCCCGAAGTTAAGCAACGTCGGCCTGGCAGTACTTGGATGGGAACCGGGGGAACACCAGGTGCTTTGGCACTATTTTTTCTTTGTCTTCTTTTTTTTGTTCACTTTTATTTTTTTCTATACTTTTTCTTTGTTTGGTATTGGTTTTTTTTTGTTTTTTCTTCAAACTTTTCTTTCGTCATTATTTTTTTCTTTTTTGTGTGTGTAGCTTCACAATTGCAGGCATGACAAAATCAGATGAAAGATCACAGGAGAAAGTTGTTGTACCCCAAACTGCGGGGAGGGGGCACTTACTACTCACTCATAATTATATTTTTTCTTCTTGAACTCTGGAAGTTATTCATTAATACAGTTTCTAGGGCTGTGTAAGTTCCAGTGCCAGACAGGATTGGGGTTGGTGTGTGTGTGTTTTGGTGGTGGTGTGTGTGTGTTGTGTGTGTGTGGTGTGTGTGGTGCATGCATTGTGGGAAGAAAGGGTTGTGGAGGGGGGGTGAGAGAGAGAGAGTCTAATTTTAAATCTATTTTCTTCTATTTTGCTACTGTTTCGGTGACTTTTCTTTCTAAAATAACTTTCAAAAACATTTGATTTCATCGTCGTCATCGCTCACTGTGTTTTTCTTTGTAAAGCACACTCACATGAGCCCGCCTTTCTTTTTTTGTCTGCTAAACTTTTCACTCCCCAAATCCTTGTGCCCATCGTTGGAGTAAAGAACACAATCCCAAGTCAATCCAATTCCCTGTCCCGTTGACATATACATGGACATAATCTGTTAACCTCAAACCCAAAGGGACACAATCTTCTTTTTTAGATTGAAAGTAACCTTTTCCCAAAGCAAGGGGATTTCCCCGTTCATTAAAAAAAGGGCACCATTACTACCTCTCCTCCCCCAAACCCAACCTCTCCCCTACTCACCAATAAGGAAAAAACGATATAAGTTTTTAACATCAACAATAATAAACCTAACTTTTGCCAAGGGGGTCAGAAAAAAATGAATCCAATCTTTTCCCGGGAAAATTTTTTAAAAATCAGTCAAATCAAGGATGTAAAACTGAAAGGGTTAAAATGAGAATCATAACCGAATTTTTGCACTAATATCTTTTTTGAATGAAATGGGTTAACCGTACTTTTACGTTTTTCATTTTGAATGAGGAAGAGATTCCATTGAACATTGTTATAAATTTGCAGTTATCACAAGTTTTTTGGGAAAATCCTAAAAAAATTTTTGAATAAAAATTAACACACCATAATTTTTGGAATTTCTGTGAACTAGTAATTTCAGAGGGGATGAAACCTAAAGTGGTTCATCTTAGAGTTTTTTGTAATGTTTCCAAATGTACATCTAAGATCAAAAGGGAAAAAATAACTTCCAAAGATTGTTTCCAAAGACAATTAAATGCCAATATAAGTTAAAGAAATACCGCTAAAATCACTAAATAAAATTTTTTCAATAGACCTGGAACGCAATAAACCAATTATTTCCTAAAACGCAGTTTAAAAAAAACTACTCTCAAACAAAAAAATGATTGTTGACTAAAATTAATTCAAATGTCCCTGCAGAATTTTTATTGAATGGACGATTGCCTCGTATAAAAAATATTTAAAGGACAAGGACAAGGAAAAAGAAGAAAAGAAAAATGTATTTTCTTTCCACCCTTCCAATTAATATTATGCACAATTTTATTACACTTTTTCCTTTTTAAAACCATAGTGAGATCATTGAACCGGGCTGTTTTATATGTAACCTGAATTTACGAAACTTTAGTATGCATAGCCGTTAAATATATGTTTGCATCTCTCTCTCTCTCTCTCTCTCTCTTTTTTTGTGTGTGTGTGGTGTGGTGTGTTGTGGTTTTGTGGTGTGGTCATCTGTGTAGCATGTAAATTTGGTTTTTTTTTTTATGTGTATAAAGTGAAGGTAGTTTTGAGAAAATAGAAATAGATAGATAGATAGATAGATAATAGATAGATAAAAAAGATAGATTTTTTTTGATTTTTTTTTATAAATCCCTTGTCTTCTTCTGTAGCACCTGGAAGGGAAAATATTTTGTGATTTGTCTTGCGCTTGCCCATTTTGCGCGCCTTCAACTCTTTAATGCGCATTAAAATCTATGGGGAAAAAAAAAAAAGAAAAAAATGATACTTCTGAAATCTGCTATTTTTGAGAGGGAGCGTTAAAAAAACTAAAATTTTTCAAACCCGTTTACAGATAACGCTTTTCACAATATTTGGCAGACAATGTAGTGAATAAATACTCCAAAGAAAATCATCAAAAACTTTTTGTAATCAATAAAAATTTAACACTCACACAAGCTTTTTTCCCCAGACCCCCAACAATCTCTAAAAATAAAGTTTTACTGTTCTAAAGGGAACGATATGGACAATTTGCCATCTTCTTTAAAATCAGTCCTTCAAATGTAACATTTAAAAACCCTTAAAAAAATTTGATGAAAAATTTCGAATATTAACTTATTCATTGCCGAATCTCTCCTCTCTCTCTCTCCCTCTCTCTCCTTCTCCCCCTTCCCTCCTCTCTCTCCTCTCTCTCTCTCTCCCTTCCCTCCCCTTCGTATAGATTGCATGTAATTTTAAACTACATTATTTATTTAACTTTTGTGCAATCGTTTTGATAGCATTATCTCCTTTAAATTTGTTAATTGTTCGATTTTTTTTCTCATAAGTGTTGATAATAAATTTTGTTTGTTCTTTTTCTTCAGTGACTATATTTTGTGAGGGCAGGATAAAAAAAAAGCTGTAATGTTTTTTTTTTAACCTTTCAAAAAAGATAATTGTGACATAAAAACAATTTGTGAATGACACGGTTGTGTATGTGGTGGGGGGAGGAGAGGGGTGGGGAGAAGTTTTTTTCCCTGATTTAGTCTGTTTTTTCCCTTGTCGAATGTACAAAATACGTGGCGTCCTGCTTTTAGGGTTTATAAAATATTTTTTTCTCATGAGTGCCAACCCAACCCCTTGAAACACCGTTTCTCGTCCGATCACCGAAGAAAAGAAACGCGGGCCGGGTCGTACTTGGATGGTCCCGCCTGGACACCAGGGCTTTTGGGCATTCTTTTTGGGTTGTTTTTTTTTTTTTTTCGTTTTTTTTTTTCGCTTTTCTTTTCTACATTTTTTTGTCTTTTTTGGGTGTTTTTCCTCTCTTTTTTCTCTATTTTTTTTCCCTTTTTTTTTTAATCTTTCCTGGGGGGCCCAGGACAGTTTTTGCATGTATTCCGCATGCATGTAGCTACCAGCCCTACACATCTCTGCGTATTAATGCAAAGCAGAGCAAAGAGCCTGTATTTTGTTTTTTTTTCCGCTGTCAGTGTCTTACACCTTTTTCAGGCGCAAATCACAATAGCCACAACAATAAGCTTCACTTTATCAAAAAATTTTGATTTAAGGAATGCTTTTTTCCCTTAAACGCAACATTACATCACACTAAAGAAAGAATTCTCCCTGATGTTTCTCCTGGTTTTTCTTCTTAAAAAAAACCCCTTTCCCCCTTCTTTCAGTCCGGGTTCTTTAAATTTCTCTTTAAACCTTTTTTCACCTTCAGCTGATTTCTTCCCTTTCATACATCTTTTAATTTCTCTGCCTTTAGTTTTAAAAAGCATGCTCTCCTCTCTCCTCTCTCCTCTCCCCTCTCCCCCTCTCTTCTTCTCTCCCCTCTCCCCTCTCTCAAAAAAGATTCCACGCACACAGGCAGCAAGCACGCACCTCACCTCACCCCAACCAAAACACACACAAACCCCCACACACCCAAAACCCCCACACACACACAAAAATGGCCGCACCCCCAAACACACACACACACAAAACACCCCCAAAACCCCCACCCCCACACACACACGCAAACACGCACGCACACACGCACCACGCACGCAACACAACAACACACACACACACCACACACACACACCACACAAACACGCACACACCTTTTCCCTTCCTCACCTTTTTTTTTGTCAAATCAGAGTGCTTTTGTTTTTTTTTCTCTTAAGAATTCTTTCCACCTTTTCCTTAACTTCTTTCTCAAATTCATCGGTTGGATTTTCGGGGGTTTTTCCCCCTTCCTCCACCATGCTGTACACTTTGAAAACTGCTCACATTGCAGTGCGGGCCCCTTGTGTGTGTGTGTGTGGTGTGTGTGTGGTGTGGGGGGTGTGGTGTGTGTGTGTGTGTGTGTGTGTAATTTTGTCTTGTGTGTGTGCTTCCCCCCCAGCACTTGACTTTTCGAGCAGAGCTTTTGATCCCCATTTAACTCTCCTTCTTACAGTGGGGAAGGGGAAAGAGCAAGGGTGGGGGAGGTGAGAGGAGGTGGGAAGGGGTGGGGACAGGCACATGTTTGGGGAGGGGGGTGCCCGTGACCCCCAAAAACGCGGGTGCCGTCTTTCAAGTTTTTAATCATCGTTAATTTTACTAACGAATGCCAAGGGCCAACCACGTTGAAAGCACCGGTTCTCGTCCGATCCCGAAGTTAACAACGTCGGGCCGGTCATACTTGGATGGTGACCGCCGGGGAACACCGGGTGCTTTTGGGGCACTATTTTTTTTTTGCTTCTTTTTTTTGTTCCATTTTTTTTCTTTCTAACTTTTTCTTTGTTGTGTAGTTGGGGTTTTGTTTTTTTTTTTTTTCTAAAATTTTTTCTTTCGTCTTTTGATTTTTTTCTTTTTGTGGGTACTTGCACAATTTCGGCATGACAGAAAATGCAGATGAAAGGATCACAGGGAAAATTGTTGTACTGCCAACTTGCAGGGAGGGGGCACTTACTACACCCACCTTTAATTTACATGTTTTTTTTGAACTCGGGGATGTATATCATGTACAACATTTTCTATGGCATTTGAATTTTCCGTGCCTTACAGGATGAGTGTTTTGGGGTTTGTGGGGTTGTGTGTGTGTGTGTGTGTGTGTTTTGTGTGTGTGTGTGTGTGTGGGGTGGGGGCAGGGTTTAGGAGAAACAGGGTGGGGGGAGTGGGGGTGAAGAGAGAGATGCTAATTTTAAATCTTTTTCGTTCAATTTTGCTACTTTTTTCGGTGACTTTCTTTCTAGAAAAAAATTTTTCAAAAACGTTTGATTTCATCGTCGTCATCGCGTCACTGTCTTTTCTTATGCAAGCACACTCAGCAGAGCCCGCCTTCTCTCTGTCATCTGCAAAATTTTTTTCACCCCCAAATCCGTGCCCATCTTTGGAGAAGAACCAATTTCCCCCACAACCCAAATTTTCCCACGTCCTTTTAAAATATAGCATGGACATAATCTTTAAACCTAAAATCCAAGGACCAACTTCGTTTTTAGTTGAAAGTAAATTTTTTTTTTTCCAAAAGCAGGGATTTCCGTTTTTTTCAAACGCCCATTACTACCTCTCCTCTCCCTAACCCCAACCTCTCACCTCACTCACCAATAAAGGAGCAAAAACAAATTTTATGAGTTTTTTTACATCAACAAAATAAACCTAACGTGCCAGGGGTCAAAAAAAAATCCAATCATTTCCGGAAGAATGTTTTATAAAATCATCAAAATCAAGGAGAAAAACTAAAATGGTTTGCAAATGAGATCATACACCGAATTATGCGACTAAATCGTTTTGAATGCATTGGGGTTAACCGATACTTACGTGTTCTTTTTTGTAATGAGAAAGAGTTCCATTGAACATTTTTAGGAATTGCAGTTTGCACAATTTGTTTGGAAATCTCTAAAAAAATTTATTGAATGAAAAATGGAACACACCATAATGTTGGAATTTCATGGAACTATAATTTCGATGGATGAATACCTAAAAGTGGATTCTTCTTAGAGTTTATTGAAATTTTTTCCCAAGATTACATCTTTAGAGCAAAAGGGAAAAATTAACTCCAGAATTTTTTTCCAAAGACAATTAAATGCCAATAAAAATTTGAAAATATACCGCTAAAACCACAAATCTAATATATTTCAATAGCACCGGAACGCTAAAAACCCAAATTTATCTTCCTAAAACAGCGTTTAAAAGAAAAGTCAAACTCAAAACAAAAAAATTATTTTTGTGATCTTAAAAATTTAAATTTAAAAAGGGGCCTGCAGAATTTTTTTTTGAATGGACGATTCCCTCAGTATAAAAATATTTAAAGGACAAGGAAAAGGAAAAAGAGAGAAAAGAAAAATTATTTTCTTTCCACCCTTTCCCAATTAAATTTAAAGCCAAGTTATTACACTTTTTTCCTTTTCAAAACCTATAGTGATGAAAATTGATAAAAGGCTGTATTTTGTATACCGATGTATGTACGTATACATGTATGTATGCATACCGTTTATGATATATTTTTGCATCTCTCTCTCTTCTCCCCTCTCTTCCCTCCTTTTTTTGTGTGTGTGTGTGTGTGTGTGTGGTGTGTGTTTGGGTGTGTGGGGGTTTTGTGCATCTGTGTATGCATGTAATTTTTTTAGTTTATGTGTATAAAGTAAAGGGAGTATATGTAATAAAAATTTAATAGATTATAGATAATAATAATAGATAGATAATAGATAGATATGTTGATTTTTTGTTATCATCCATTTTGTCTTCTTCTGTCACCTGAACGGAAATATTGTGATTTGTCTCTGCGCATTCCCATTTGCCGCCTGTCAACTCTTGTAATGCTGCATTAAAACTATGGGAAAAAAAAAAAAAAAGAAAAAATTCTTCGAAATCTGCTACTTTGAAGGGAGCGATTAAAAACATCAAAAATTTTTCCGTTTACAAAAGCCCTTTCTTCACAAATTTTTAGGCTTTACAATTAGTGAATAGAAAGCTCCAAAAAAAATCATCAAAAACTTTGTAATCAAGAAAATGACACTCACACAAGCTTTTTTTCCCCCAGACCCCCCCCAAAAACTCTACAAATCAAGTTTTACGTGTTCTAAAGGAACGATATGGACAATTTGCCATTTTCTTTAAAATCATGTCCTTCGAATGTAACATTTAAAAGAGGCCTTTTAAAAAAAATTTGATGGAAAAATACGAAATTAATGCTTATTCAATTGCCGAAATCTCTCTCTCTCTCCTCTCTCTCTTTCTCTCTTCTCTCTCCTCCCCTCTCTCTCTCTCTCCCCCTTCTCTTTTCTCTCTCTCTTTTTGTGTGCTATTAAGTTAACTACATTATTTATTTAACTTTTGTCAATTTTTTTGAAAGCATTATCATCCTTTGAATGGTTAATTGCTTCGTTGTTTTTTTCATAATGTGTTGAATAGATTTTGTTTTTTTCGTTTCTTCATGACTATATTTTGTGGGGGCAGATGAAAAAAAAACTTAAGCTTATTCTTTAACCTTAAAAAAAGAAATTGTGACTAAAAACAATTTGTAAAGAGCACGTTGGTATGTGGTGGGGGAGGGGAGGGGGGGGGGGGAAAAGTAGTTTTCCCTGATTTAGTCTCTTTTCTTTCAAATGTACAAGAATCACTGCTCTGTCTTTTGGGGTTTATAAAATACTTTTACTTCATGAGTGCCAAGGGCCTACCACGTTAAAGCCCCGGGTTTCCGTCCGATCACCGAATTAAGCAACGTCGGGCCTGGTCGTATTGGATGGGTGACCGCCGGGGAACACCGGGTGCGTTGGCATTCTTTTTAGGTTGTTTTTTTTTTTTTTCGATTTTTTTTTTCGCTTTTCTTTTTCTATCTTTTATTTGTCTATTTTGGGTGCTGTTCTCTCTTTTTTTCTCTATTTTTTTCCTTTTTTTTTTAATCTTTCCTTTTCGGCCCAGGCATGCTTTGCATGTATTCCGCATGCATGTATGCTACCAGCACTCAACATCTGCGCTATTAAGCAAAGCAGAGAAAAGAGCCTGTATCTTGTTTTTTTTTTCCGCTGTCATTGTCTTCACTCATTTTCATGTGCGTCAAATCAGCAATAGCCACAACAGATAATCTTCACTTTATCATAAAACTGATTTGGAATCTTTTTTCCCCTTTAAAAGAAACATTACATCACTACTGAAGAAAGAATTCGCCGTGTTTTTTCCGGTCTTCTTTTAAAAGAAAACATCCTTCCCCTCTTCATTTCGTCCCTGGTTTTTTGAATTCTCATTTCATCCTTTCTTCACCTTCAGCTGCATTTTCTTCCTTTATACATCTTTTTAATTTCATCTGCCTTTAGTTTTAAAAGCGCTCTCTCTCTCTCTCTCTCTCCTCTCTCCTCTCTCTCTCATCTCTCTCTCTCTCCTCTCTCTCTTCCTCTCTAAAGATTCACACGCCACAGGCATGCAAGCACGCACGCTCACCTACACCCACAACACACACACACCCCACAAACACACACACAAGCCACACACACCCCCCCCACCCACACCCCCACACACACACACACACACCCACACACACCAACACACATACACACACACGCAAACCGCACGCACCACGCCCCACGCACGCACAACACACACACACACACACACACCCCACAACACACACACACCACCACACCCCTTTCCCCTTTCCTCCCCTTTTTTTTCTTGTAAAAATCAGAGTGACTTTTGTTTTCTTTTTCTCTTAAGAATATCTTTCCCCACCCAAATTTCCTTTAACTTCGTTCTCAAATTCCGGTTGAAAACAGGGGTTTGTTTCCCTTCCTCCACCATGCTACACATTTTCCAACCTCAGCATTGCAGGGGCGTGCACGCTTGTGTTGTGTGTGTTGTGTGTGTGTGTTTGTGTGTGTGGTGTGTGTTGGGGGTGTGTGTAATTTGTCTGGTGTGTGCTTCCATGCACGGGACTTTTCGAGCAGAGTTTTGATCCATTTAACTCCCCTTTTTACGTGAAAATGGGGAAAGAGCAATGGGGGAGGTGAGATGGGATGTGGAAGGGGGTGGGGGGACAGGCAAAAGATAGGGGGGAGGGTGTCGGGGAGTCCCAAAACCGGGTGCCTGTCTTTCAAATTTATCATCGAAAAGTTTACCTAAGCGAATCCCAAGGGCCAACCAACTTGAAAGCACCGGTTCTCGTCCGATCACCGAATTTAAAAAGCAACGCGGGCCGGGTCAGTATTTTGGATGGGTGACCGCCTGGAACACCGGGGCTTTTGGGGCCATTTTTTCTTTGCTTTTTTTTCTTGTTCATCATTTTATTTCTTTCTAACTTATTTCTTTGTTTGTGTATTGGTTTTGTTTTTTTTTTTTCTTAAAACTTTTCTTTCGTCATTGATTTTTTCTTTTTGTGTGTTACTTGCCAATTGTCAGGCTGAAGAGAAGCAGATAAAGGATCACAGGAAAAATTTTGTTGTACGTCCAACTTGCAGGGGGGGGCACTTACTACTCACTCAAAATTTATAAAGTTTTCTTCTTGAACTCGGGGGAATGTATATTCAGTACATACAGTGTTCTATGGCATGTGTAAGTTCCAGGCCATACGGATGAGTGTGTGTTTGGGGTGTGTTTTTTGTGTGTGTGTGTGTTGTGTTTTGGTGTTGTGTGGTGTGGCATGTGTAGGAGAGGACAGGGGTTGGGGAGGTAGGGTGAGAGAGAGAGAGGCAAATTTTTTCAATGCTTTTTCGTTCATTTTTTTTCTACTGTTTCGTGACTTTTCTTTCTAAAAGAACTTTAAAAAACAGTTTGATTTCATCGCGTCACGTCGCACGTCTTTTTTTCTTATGAAAAGCACACCAGCATGACCCCCCCTTCTCTCTGTCATTGCTAAATTTTCACTCCCAAATCCTTTTTCCCATCGTGGAGTAAGAACACAAGTCTCCAATCAATCCAATTTTTCCACTGTCCCGTTGCATATAGCATGGACATAATCTTTTAACCTAAAAAATCCAAGGACACAATTTCTTTTTTTTAGATTGAAAGAATCCTTTTCCCCAAAAGCAAGGGGATTTCCTTTCATTCAAAGGGAAAACCATTTACCTCTCCTCTCCCTAACTAACCTCTCCCCTGAAATCACCAAATAAAGGACAAAACGATATTATGAGTATTTTTACATCAGAAAAATAAAAACCTAACTGTTGCTCAAGGGGGGCAGAAAAAAGAATCCAATCATTTCCTGAAAATTGTTTTTAAAATCAGTCAAAATAAAGGGATGTAAAACTAAAATGGTTGCAAATGAGAATCAAAACACCGAATTTTTTCGACTAATATCGTTTTTAATGAAAAGGGTTAACCGAACTTTTACAGTGTTCTTTTTGTATTGGGAAAAGATTCCCTTTGAACATTGTTTTAGGGAATTGCATTTATGCACAAGTTTGTTGGAAATCTCTCAAAAATTTTAATGAAAAATGTGAACCACTCATAATGTTGGAATTTCATTAAAACTATAATTTCAGAGGGGATGAATACCAAAAAGGGGGTTTCTTCAAAAGGTTATTTGAATTTTTTCCAAAGATGACATCAAGATGCAAAAGGGAAAAAACCCTTCCAAGAGTTTTGTTTTCCAAAGACAATTAAATGCCAGAAAAAATTGAAAATATACCGCTAAAACTCCATAACTAATTTTTAAATAGCACCTGGAACGCTAAAACCCAAATTTTATCTTCCAATAAACAGCAGTTTAAAAGAAAATTTACCCAAACACAAAAAATGATTGTTGTGATCTTAAAATTAATAAAAATGTGCTCTGCAAAATTTTTTATTGAATGGACGATTGCCTCAGTATAAAA
>JAMYXO010003025.1:12500-21491 GCA_033310375.1 Conus canariensis | reverse complement strand
CGAGAGAGGGAAGGGGAGAGAGAGAGGAGAGAGGGAGGGAGGAGGGAAGAGAGTTTTATACACACACTCACACACACACACACACAAACACACGCACGCGCGCGCGCGCGCGCCCGCACACACAAAACCACAAAACACACAAAACACACTCATAATATATGAAGATGTAATATATATATATATATATATAATATATATATATATATATATAGCATCTTCATCTTCAATGTTTTTTTTTGTTTTGTTCTGTTTTTTTTTTTTTTTTTCAATTTCAAATCTCTGCCAAAATCATTACTATAATGATGGAAAATTGTTAACCTGCACTTGTTTTCCCCCACTGCTTACTTGTTCAGCATTATGTATATATATATATATATATATATATATATATATATATATATATATATATATATAAAAGTCCCATGGGCAAGTGCACGCTGCAAAATGCCCAGCCAGTGCCCCACTCTGGACAATGCTTACAATGTCCACTCCCCCTCCAGACTGCCAAAAGATAAATCAAGAGAGAATGTTGATTATAGCCCAGATGACGCAAAAGCCCATCCATATTAGGGCTGTCACCACATTGAAGTAAATCTCAAGTCTTATTTGAAAAAAAAAGGCACACCTCCACACAACTCATTAAAACACACCTTCTAAAACACCTGGGAAATTTTCCTTAAAATCTTTCTTCCGAAAATAGGAAAACGAAAGAACGTGAAAAAAAAAATGTGGAAAAAATTGGATGTTGAAGGCAAAAAAAAAAAACCCAAACCAACAACACTTTTTTCCGTAAAATCTTAGAATAGATGAGAAATGTTAAATCTCTTTCAGAAATTCTAAAATCACATCAGGTGGGACATCTCTGAACAAGGTTTTCATGGAGTCTGCTGTAAGGTTTTGTGTGTCACATCATGCAAGTCCCAACACTAAAAGAGCATGTTTCATTGTGAGTCGTACATGACATGGAACATACCCAAAACGTTGGCTTGTCATAATTTGTGACCACAAAAAATGAACATGTCTACAAGTTTCCAGAACAATGACAGGAGAATGGTCCACAAAGGTTAAAAAAGAACCCAGTAGACTACAGTTTAGCAAGACATAAAAGGTAAGGTAATGTGCTTATAGCCCAGCCGACCGCCAAAGGGCTATATCAGGGTTGTCCATCGCGTATAACTCAACTCACGAGTCACAAAAAAAAAATCATTCACACAACCTTTAATATGTAACTTATAGATACACACTGGAAACTTCGTTAAAAATCTTTCTTCCGTGAAATCTTAGATCAGATGAAAAATGATAACATCTTCCACGGATTCAAAGACCACATCAGATTGGACATCTCCGAACAAGGTCAGAATGGAGTCTGCTGTAAAATGTTTATATCGCAATATCATGCAAGTCTCAATACTCTAAATGTATTATGTTCTGCTGTGAGTGGTACATGACATGGAATACACCATGGAGCTTCTTCACATTTTAAAACCTGAGAATGGGTGTAAAAGGAGTGGCACGTACACAAACGGCACAAGACTGTTTTCTTCTTCACAGCCGTCTCGGAACATGGTGGAAACTCTCTCAAGTCTGGATTTGAAATAAATTTCAAAAAGTATGTATAAGGCTCCACCGAAAAACGTAGACAAACGAATCCCAAGACATTTGAAATAGTTTTTGTTTTCCGTCTGCAAGTTCCATTCCTCTTGCCAGAGACAGAAAAAAGGCAGAGTCAAAGACGTCATAGAAAAGAGGAAAGATTCGAACTCAGAATCTCCACAAAATGGGGGAGTTATTCATCTGCAAAAAGTCCCCGGCAACCCCGAGGGGCCAGAAGTAGAGATGGAAAGAGGGAAATAAGGGAGAGACAAATGATATACAGCAAATGACAGCTTTTTAAAGTTAAGTAAAAAGAGAAGAATGTCAAACGGAAGAAAAGGACAAAAGAAATTCAAAGAAACAAGGGGCGAAACTCACCAGTATCAGACATAAAGGATTTCTCGAAATCTTCCAGGTTCAAGGGCTCTTCTCCAGGCACTTGCCTGTAGTAGAAATACATGGACACAAAGAGGTCCTTGACATTGCGGTAGAGGTGAATGACCTTGACCTTCTTCTCCTTGATCTGCCGGGGCAGAAGTCGGAACGGCAGATGGAGTTGAGGACCCTTGGCGACGGTTGGGATTGCAGATCTTCGATCGCAGTGGCTTCCATCATGGCGAACTCTTTCATTCGTTTCTCGTACTCTGCTTTGCCTGACACCAGCATGGAGATCACCTCCCACATCCAGTGAGTGCCTGAAATTATATCGGTGTTTGTAGAAAAAAAAAAAAACACTGTGAGAAACAGAGCTGTGAGAATAAAATGGCTGGTAAACCAAAGAGCACGAAGAAAACAGAGCTAAGCGGATATAGAAGTGAACACACACACACACACACACACACACGCACACGCACACACACACACACACACCCACCTGACTTGGCGTAGTTCATCAACAAAATGTCACTCTCCCTCATCTCCAGGCCTTTGAGAAGCTGCACGTGCTCTGGCAGGGACGATCTTTTTCGCTCAAAAGGCGTTTGGGTAAAAAGATCCCCTCCACCTCCACCAGCTTGGCCAGCCGGGGGTCACTGGTCTTCTCTCCGTCCTTTCTTGGCTGCGACTGAGGAAGTGGAAAAAAGAGAGGTCAAGATTTCATCTCTCTCTCTCTCTCTCTCTCTCTCTCTCTCTCTCTCTCCTCCTGTGTCTCTCTCTCTTCACACACACATCCCTGTCTCTCTGTCTCTCTGTCTGTCTGTCTGTCTGCCTCTCTCTCTCTCTGTCTCTCTCTCTCTCTCTCTCTCTCTCTCTCTCTCTCTCTCTCTCTCACACACACACACACACACACACGCACACAACCAACCCTACCATGCTGATCCCGGTACACTTGTCTTCACATCATCTGAACACCTGCAACATCATACCACAAAACTATTCACATCATCGGAACACCTGCAACATCATACCACAAAACAATTCACATCATCTGAACACCTGCAACCTCATACCACAAAACAATTCACATCATCTGAACACCTGCAACATCATACCACAAAACAATTCATATCATCTGAACACCTGCAACATCACACCACAAAACAATTCACACCATCTGAATACCTGCCACATCAGACCACAAAACAATTCACATCACTTGAACACCTGCAAGATACCACAAAACAATTCACACCATCTGAACACCTGCAACATCATACCACAAAACAATTCACATCACTTGAACACCTGCAACATACCACAAAACAATTCACATCATCTGAACACCTGCAACATCATACCACAAAACAATTCACATCATCTGAACACCTGCAACATCAGACCACAAAACAATTCAATACACATCATCAACATCATACCACAAAACAATTCACATCATCTGATCACCTGCAACATCATACCACAAAACAACTCACATCATCTGAACACCTGCAACATCATACCACAAAACAATTCAATACAATCTGAATACCTGCAACATCATATCACAAAACAATTCAATACACATCTGAATACCTGCCCCATCATACCACAAAACAATTCACATCATCTGAACACCTGCCACATCATACCACAGAACAATTCAATACACATCTGAATACCTGCAACATCATACCACAAAACAATTCAATACACATCATCTGAACACTGCAACATTGTTACGGATGGAATGGGTGTGTTGCGGGTGTCTGACTGTCTGACTCTCAAACAGAAATTATGGGTACGTGCACGACTTTTCTAATTCACACACACACACACACACACACACACACACACACACACACACACACACACAAAACAACACACACACTCACCCGAACATTGACAGCCAGGCAACAGAACAACACTTTTTTTTGTTTTATGCTGCCCAAGCCATCAACAAACATGTATAATAAGTATAAGTTCATAAATAGGTCGGCACGCCAACCATAAGACGTACACACAGAACTATATCTAAATATAATTGGCTATCTACTAGCGCTGCTGGTGCTGGCCGCGTCCGGTCCAACACAGTTCTCTGAACGGCACAGGGTTCCAACGATGACAGGAGGATACTTAAGTCGACGATGACGACGAAGACGACGAAGACGACGTCTACAGAATCAAGTCCGACACAGGACTAATAGAACATCACAGAGCTGCGGCTCAAAATCACTACCACACTCACGGCGTCTCTGCCGACGACATGGCGACAGTCTCACACAGGAGCTGTGGCTCACACAACAAACAGAACGCAGCGACGGCCTAGCCAACAGGTCGCTGGATCAAATCTCAGGAGCGGCGCTCTGGCTTGGCAGCAGCGGCGTTTCTGGCCCAACTGGTTCAGCGGGTAGTCGGTCCCGGGCGCAGTGGCCGGTAGGGGAGTTGTCGGCACTCAGGCCGACCTCTCCACGCCGACACAAGGCGGAGAACAAGGGGGTAGAACCCAGCTACGGCCCCGACCCCCAGAAAGTGGCAGCCAGTCCCCTTCAGACCAGGGTACACTTCTACCTGGGGGAAATGATTAATTACCATGATTATCATGGCTACTATTCATTACAATCACGACTACATTCATATTCATTAGCCACATCACATTCCACTAGAACTTGGGACAAACATCAGCATATTCTTTCTTCAACCCCTACAACATTCCCTTTTCCGGAATCACAACACTACACAGGAAAGGATTTCAAAATAAACCTTTCGAAATGTAGTTTTCCACATTGGGGAAAGGATTTCCACCTAGACCCTCTTCAATTAACCATGAATACAATCACACACAATTAATGATTACTTTTCATCAAACTATGAATGTCTTTCGTCATGACGAAAATGTTCACCTCATTTCACATAATCACCAGATTTTAGAAGGTTTCATTTTTCAAAAGATTCATCTACTTCAATAAATGTAAAGGAAAGATTTCCACACACTCTTGTTTACCAACACACAACTATTCAATATTCATATCAAGAGTGAGTTAAATACTCATCCACATCAAAAATCAAAACCAGCATATACGATAGTCTATGTTGCTCGCTTTGGGAGCTTATTATCCATAGCATCAAAACTCTCCCTCTTCTCGCAAAGCCTAGCTAAACCACATTGGAATAATCAACCTTTTTATCATCATTAAGTTCATAACTAGTTAAGTCACAGAATAAACAAAATTTTTTTGTTCCTGAAGACCACTTCCTTTAACACTTACTTCATCTATTCATGTTTTCCGAAATAATTTCGTTTTGCTACCTGTCATGCACGGACATTCAAGGGACATAACTGCGCATATTGTAAGGTGGAGTTACTACAGCGGTCATTCTTTCTTTTTCCCGTGTCGATATCTGGGAGTTACGATGCGTGTTTTTTTTTTTTTTTTTTTTTTTTGTGTGTGTGTGTGTGTGTGTGTGTGTGTGTTTTGGTCGAGACATTGTTGGTAGGTGATCGACCAATGAGGGTGAAGTTTGTGCCTATGTTTGGCTGTATCCATTCTTGTGATTTTGTGGTCTGTTGCCTTGGTGATTTACCGGTGATGGGTTGACCAACTATTGGAGATTGGTGCTTGTATATGGTTGTGTCCATATTTGGGCTTGTGTACAAGTTGTTGGTGGTTATCGATTGATGATTGGAGGGATTTATAATCTAGAGTCTGTGCTGATACACAGTAGTTCCCATATTGGGAAGTGTGGCCTCGTCACCCTAGGTGACTTATTGCTGATTGGTCTTCTGGCAAGTTGGTGTTTCGAGTCTGTATACGACTACCTCTATCTATGCCCCTATCTGGAATTTTGTCGTGCCGTTCCCTGGACAACCTATTGATGATTGGTCGAAGTCAGGGTGTGGCCTTGTCAGTTTCATGGTGTCTGTCAACTCTAAGTGTCGTCTGGTTTTTGACTGTCTGATTTAGTTGTTTGCGACTCCTGGCTCGAGACGGAGGTCTTCTGATCCAGTGTTTGGTGAGGCAGTTTTGCCACTTTGTTTAGTGGGCTGTCAGGAAACCCATCGGCGTGTCCTTGTGACAGCTCGGGATTCCAAGAAGAAGTTATCGGTGTGTCGGTGTCTGCCACCAGTGTCCACGCCTTCAAGGGAGCGAGGGTTTCCCCGGTCTGGAGCTGCTCTGGCGGGTGTTTGTCCTGTATTGTCTTCATTGGTCATCGTAACTCCAGGTGAGAAGTGTAGGGCAGGTTGTTCATTGAAGAAGGGAGTTGGAGGTAGATGATTCTGGATCGAAACGCGTCGTTTGTACATAGGCGAAACGTGAGAAGCGCGATTCAGTTTAGTATGAAAAACAGAGGATCTATGGGGCCGTAAATCGCGCCGGCTTGTAGACAAGGGGGGGAAGGAGTGAGAGGGAGGTGTCATATGTTTGACGCGCGCTACTGTTTCGGGCGAGAGGTTATCGTCATGCGCGCGCGCGCGCCGAATGTGGTATGTGCGGCGGTTGTTGTTTTCATTGCATTGTGTTTCCGTCTATTGAAAATGAATTTAAAAAAATAAATGTGTTGTTTTAAATTCCGATAATCATCGAGTCAAACCATAAGTTCGTATATATGAAAATTGATGAGGATTATAATAGGTTTTTCTTGATTCTTATTTTTCTTTTGATTGGAGAACAAAATTATTTTGTATGCCCCTCTTTTCAAATGAAGGATGGCTGTTGCGCCGAAGCGATAATGGGAGGGGGGGTGGTGGTGTGCTTTGACCTCGAGTAGGGGGAAGAGGGAGTGTGAAGGTGGTTATTGTAGTTGGAAAGAAAATGGTATATGGTTGTTTGTGTGAAGTTGGTGAATTATATGACATTGGTGGTTTGAATTGATCAATATTTGCGGTGTTATGCATTGCTATATTTAATGCATTATGTTTCTTTTTGTGATTATGATTGGAAGTTGGAATAGGTAGTTTTTAAATTTATTGTGTTATTCTTAAGTTAGTGCAGTGATTTGGTTGCAAGTTGAAACTGATTAGGCGTATGCCTAGTCACGTACAGCCCAGCAGGGGGCGCCGTCCTGTCGCTCCGCTTTTGTTAGTATGTCTGGGTCTTCGTTACTAATATGGCCTCGCCGGTCATTTGTTTTCGATCGCTGTCGGTTTTGGTGATACTGCGCTGTTTGAGTTCAGGGCAGTGACAGTGGTCATTCAATTTATTATTGGATTATGATATATCGGGGTTGACCCAATATTGCCTCCTATTCAGCAGCGGCGAGCGCTTCCGCTCTCCGTGTTGTTGTTGTTGATGAATCGTTTGGCATTCATTATATGCCGTTGAAGAAAACAGTAATTCTTTATTATTTTATAAATTCCCTGTGGATATTTTCGTTGAATGATTTATGGCATCATCCTGTCCCACTTGGGTACATACCGTTTGAGGTGTGTCGATTGAGATATGGAATAATATGATATTGATAGTGTGGTATGTGAAAGGATGGTTGTTAATAATTTTTTGTCACATTGTCATACTGTGCATAAATGCATGCCCACACTCAGCCCAGCATTCACTCCGTGCACACGCAATCTCTCCAAACAACCAGAAGGCGCACTACGATACTCTTCTTCTCCCCCTCCTCTCCGGGGAATAATTTACTAAACAATAATCAATTTTCCATCATATTCAACTGGTTTGTTTTCAAGGAATTATTTTTCATTCCTCCTCTCCAGTGGAGGTACAATCATTCCACAGATCCACTAGTTGGGACCAAATTTCATCTCATACATAATACTTCACAAATATATCTTTCACCGAGGACTTGAAACCTGTTCACCGGCGGAGCAAGACGCACCGAGCCAGCGCTCCGACTAAATGGAGTGAACTTGCTTCTGCCTTGAATTCACAACAAAGAAAAATGTGCCTTACATTGTATTTCGTTTAATTTTTTGTTTCTCTCATTCTCAAAGAAAGGAGACTTTATATCGACTTTTCAGAATGGACGGATACTTTGTGTAAAAAAAAAGGGGAAGAAAAAAAAAAAAAAAAAAAAAGGAGAAAAAATGTGGTGTTTTCAGTGACGAGTGTTTTTGTGTGTGTGTGTGCCCTCCACCTTTCGCCAAATATTGGAAGGTTTTTAAGGAACATCGATCTCCTGTGCGTTTAGTTATTTGCGTGTTTCTCCCTCTCTTGTTCGTGGTCAATGCGAAAATGGCACCGAAGAAAACTCCGTCAAAACAAAAGAAACGCACCAACAGACCAAGCAGCAGTCCAGGCCACAGTGAAGAAGGCGCCTCCGACTCCTTTGTCAGTCCACAGGTAGGACAGGTTTCAGTGGAAGGAAATGTGAGCAGGGAACGATCAACTAGTAAGAGAAGAAGGATTCTGGAGCAACAACAACAGAAAATCACAAACTTTACAGGCCGTCAAGAAAGCAAAAATCCAAGTGAAGGGGACCAAGGGATATCATAGTAGAGAAAGGTGATTCGAACATAACACTCGCAACTATTCTGACTAGAATGGAGAAAGGGATGGATGACAGCAGGAAGCAAAACGACCGACTAAATCTTCAACTTGAAAAAATTTTATCTGAATTATTTGATGTGAAAAAAGAAAATGACCTCTTGAAGACGAAAATAGATTTACTCCAAAAAAGCTACACAGACCTGAATGACGATGTTAGCCGGCTCCAAAAAGAACTCAAGCAGGAAAAAGAACTGCGCAACTCGCTTGAACAATACAGTCGGAAAGAAAATGTGAAAGTTATTAATCTGCCAGGAGATTCAGGACGAGAGACAGCCGAGGAGACAGAAGAAAAAGTTGTAGATTTTTTAAAAAGAAAACTGGAACTGACATCGTTTCAACACAGCTACATCAGTGTTGCCCATCGAGTGGGCAAATACACCACCGGTAAAAACAGGCCTGTCATCGTACGTCTTGTAAACAGAAAAATAAAATCCGAAATTTTCAAAAAGAGGCGACTGCTAAAACAAAATAAGTGTAACATCTACGTAACGGAAGATTTGACCAAACTAAATGCACA
>JAMYXO010003025.1:0-10000 GCA_033310375.1 Conus canariensis | reverse complement strand
TGTGTGGCGTGTGTGGTGTGGGGTGCATGTATGTGTGCGCAAAGCGCACACGAGTATTTGTGACATATTTTTGTACAATGGATCTTTTCGCCTCGTTGGTTTTGTTTGGTTTGGTTTTGCTGGTGAGGCCACATAACCAAAAAAAGACTAGAAGTACGGCTGATGTATCATTCAGCAACAAAAATACCCCTATAATCATCAACGTTCAGCTGCTCCTTGTAATGTCTTTTCTGCCCCCTTTGGACTTCCCAAGTCACTTTTTCCTCATGTTTGATAAACACTTCACCCTTTAAAACCTGTGGCAGAATGTCCTTCTCACACTCTGAACTCTTTAAACTACATTGTCTGTGTTGGATATCTGATGCAGTTGTACACTTTTAGATTTGGGTTTTTTTCCAGGTTCGGATTGGGAAAGATAATTGTTTTCCCTTTTAGCTTTACCTGAAAGAAATAATTTGCAGACTCCACAATCATTATGAAGCAAAAACTTCGGGCACTTGACTTTTTTTTTTTTTCCCTTCCTTCTTTTCCTTTTTCCCCCTTTTTTTTCTTTTTTTCCCTTCGTTTCTTTTTATGTGTGTGGTGTGTGTGTGTGTTGTGTGGTGTGTGTGTTTTTTTCTTTCTTGTTGCTTTTTTTTTTTTTTTTTTTTTTTTTTTTTTTGGGGGGGGGGGGGGGGGGGGGGGGGGGGGGGGGGGGGCCCCTGCGCTGCCCACAAAGTACTCGCGAACTGCTGCGGCTGTTACACTAGCTGTTTTCGCAACTATCAGATTACCCTGGGCTTTTTAAAGCGTTTTTGCGCAACCAAAACTAAAAGATTTTTTCCCTCAGAAAAACGGACCAAAAACGGGGGAATTTTTCCCCGGGCAGTTTTTTTTTGTTTCCCAGTTTGTGGAGTTTAGAGAAGAGGAGGGGGGGGGTCGGGGGCGGGGGGTTAGGGGGGGGAAAGGGGGGGTTTTGGGCGGAGGGGGGAGGGGGGGGGGGGGGGGGGGGGGGGGGGGGGGGGGGAGGGGGGGGTATGGGGCTGAATTTAAAAAAATTTTGATTTTTTTGATGATTTTTCTTTTCAGAAAAAGGGGGGGGGGGTTTCCATTCGATAAATCTAAGTTTTTTTTAAAAATGCTTTTTTTATCTGGGGGTTTTTTGGGGGGTTTTTGCTTTTGTTGTGTGTGTGTTGTGTGGGGTTTGTGTGTGATTCTTAGTTTTTTGGTTTTTGTTTTTTTTTTTTGGTTTTTTTGGCACAAAATATAGAACTTTGTTTTTTTAAAATTTTTTGGTAATTTTCAAATTTGAAGGGAAAACAAAGGGGTTTTTCAAGTGCAGACTTCAATGCTGAGTACACTTTTAACTTTTTAAAATTCTTGTTGTTATCATTGGTTTTTTTAAACTTTCCCCGTTTTTTTTCCTTAGTTATACTAAAGCCCTGTCGGTAAAAAACATTAGCAATACGACATCTCGCAAAGAATTTTTGTCTGGACAAAGCCCGCAGGTATACCATACCCAAATGGCAAAAATTTAAATTTACATGGGGGTAATTACGCAAGCCATGTTAAAATAAATGTTCAAATCCCGCTGTTTTAAATATCCCCTTTTTTTTGTTTGGGCCCTTTGGGAAAATTTTTAAACTGTTTCCTGTTTGTTGTTTTTTTCCCCTTTTGGCACTTAGGTTTTTTTTTTTAATTTTTTTTTACTACAAGGAAAACCCCCGGATTTAGGGGGGGGGGAAAAAAGGAAAAAAATTGTTAAAAATTTTTTATCTTTTAAAAGCCCCAAAGGGCTAGGGAATTACAAAAAGAAAAGTAAATTTTTTTAAATTTTAAAAAAAAACAATACTCATAACTGCCTACAAAAATACCCCATTTGAAAAAAAAAATACGGAAAATGCTTTTAAAAGGGGAATGGGGTTTACGCTTTTTCCCCCAAAAACGATTAATGCTCGGGGGGACAATATATTTAACAAAATTTCAAATTTCAAAAAAATAAGGTGGAAACAGTTTACCCAGGGAACTTTTCACATATCTTTTACAACAAATAAAAAGGGGGAAAGTTGCTATAAGTTTTAAACGGACCAAAAAAAGACGACCCACATTCATGGGGGAAATCGAAAATTTAAATTTAAAACGAAAAAAAATAACAACGTTATTGGGGGGGGGGGGGTTTTAATAGGGAAAATAGAACAGGAAATTGTTGTTAAAATTTTTTAAAAATAAAAACCCCCCAAAAAAAAAAAAGCTTTTTGGGGGAAGATAAAAATTTTTGTCATTGCAATATTGGAGAAAAAAACAACCCCGGATTGTAGGGGATACACATGGGGTAGACCTCCCCCCCTTTCAAAAAAAGGGGGGGTAGACTTTTTCCTTTTTCAAAAATATTTAATCTGGAAATTTTGAAGTGTGAATTTTACCAGGAAAAATCTGTCTTCAAAAAATTTCCAAAAGCTTAAATTTTTGGAAAAGGGGGGTTAAAACAAAAAAATTTTTTGGGAAAAAAAAATCTCAACTAAAAGATAAAGAAATTTTAGAGGGGTAAATAATCAATAGAAGAAATAAAAAAGGAATACACAGAAAAAGATGGGGGGAAGGGTATTAATGCTAACAATACCAAGTTTAAAACCATTCGAACAGCCAGACCCTAAACAAAAATGTCTGATGGGGTCTTTTTTGACTTCTTCTAAAAGATAAAATTTAAATCCACCCATTGCCCCTTTTTAAAAAAAAAGAAACACAATTAAAAAAAAAAACCTTTTGCAAACTTTTTAAAAAAAAGGGAAAAAAAAAATTTAAAAAACAGGGGGAGGTTTTTGAAGCAATTAAAAAGGGAAAAAAGAGAACTGATATCACTAAAGAAAAGGTTATAAAAATTGAATACAAAAAAAAACCAAGAGGGGTTTTCAAAAGGGGGGAAAAGGTTAGAAAAAATTTTTTGCAGTTTAGAAAACAAAACTTTTTTTCAAACAAATTGTAAAACTACGGGGTTGGACAAGGAAATTCCCCCCTGGAAAAACCCCCAAAAAAACATAAAAGTTCAGTAAAACATTTTTAGGGGACAATACCGAAAAAGATAAAATGTGAAATGCAATTTTTAAAGTTTTGGGGAATAAATACCAAATAACAAAGAACAACTAAATCATTACAAGGGGAAATAAAAAAAAAAAAGGGGAATTGCATTGAAAAATATGAAAACGGAAAAAGCCCGGATGGGTTTGGTTTTTTGGAGCTGATTTTTTAAAAATTTTTTTTGGGAAACAAATCGGGGTGTTTGAAACCCAGCTCTAAATAAATTTTTAAGAGAAGGGGAACTACAAAAAAAAACCCCGGGAAAGAAGGTATTTTAAAACTGTAAACCCAAGGGGGAAAAAAACCCAAAAAGAATTTTAAAAAAATGGGGCCCTATTTCATTTTAAAACCCCCTTTTAAAAAAAAATTTGGGGCCCCCTTTTATTGCTAAAAAATTTAAAAAAAGGCCTTCCATCACTGTTTATAAAGGGACCAGACAGGATTTTCCCAAATAATACATAGGTAGTAACTTGGGTTTAAATTTTTTGACATAAAACCCATTAAAAAAAATAATATCCCGGGGCAAAAAATTAGATTTTTCAAAAAGGCTTTTCGACTCTTTTGAGGGGGGGTTTTTGCACAAAGTGTTTGGAAGGTGTGGGGTTTTGGTAAAGATATATGAAAAGGGGGTTAGAAGTTTTCCCTAAAAAAACATTAATTTAAGTTATCGTAAAGGGCCCAAAAAATTTCCCCAAAGGTTCCAAAAAGGGGGTTTGTAGGAAAGGGGGAAAACCAGTTTCCCCATAAATTTCGTTTTATGGGCAGAAATATTACCCCTTTAAGACAAAAAAAAATAGTATTGAAGGTAAAAAAATTTGGGGGGGGAAAGAACCCAAATATCACTTTTTTCCGACAAACACTCAACTATGAACACGGGGAAAAAAAAATCATTTAAAAAACTATCGAGATTCTCAATGGGTTTTTTTAAAACATCAGGTTTATTTTTAAAACAAAAAGAAAAAAACAAGAAATTTTGGGCTTGGAAGAAAAAAGCATAGTGAAATAAAAATATATGGAACTTTTAAAAATGATCTGGAATCCAAAAAAACCAAAAATTTAGGTTTTTTGGGGTTTTCTCGGGGCTTAACACACATGGAAAAAAAAAAACAAACAAAGATAGAAAAATAAAATGAAGGCCTTTTTAAAAATTTTGGGCAAAAGAAACATTCCCCCCCTTTTGGAAAATTTTCTTTTTAAAAAATCATTAATTCGTAAAAAAGACTTTCCAAGGGTTAAAGTTTCCAAATCCCCCCACACATTTGTTAAAGAATTACAAAACTTTTTTTTCGGGGTTTTTTAGGAAAAAAAAAAAAAGACAAAAAAGTCGAAAAAAAGTTTTAAAGTTACAGGGGTGGGTTGAATCTACCTGAAAAAATCTCTCATCACTGTTTAAAAATTTAACAGGATAAAAAGACGAGACAAACAACACCCAATGGAGAGAAGTTATTTTTTCAACCCAAAATTGAAAAACATTGAGAAGTCCTCCAAACCTTTTTTTGCATTACCCCTAAAACCCCAATTTTCTGGAAACATGAATTCATTGTATAACTTTTTCTTTTATAAAAAAAAACCCCAAAAAATTGCTGGGAAAAAATACTTGCAAAACCCAAAATTTTTTTCAAAAAACATTTTAAAAAAAGGAAATAAACTAATAAAAAAAAAAAACGGGGGAAAAATGAAATGTTTTTTAAGAAAATTTATTTTTTTTAAGAAAATGGAGACACTACCCCTGAGGAATTTAGAACAAAGTTAAAAAATTGAAAAAAAATTTTTCCCCTATCTTAGGTGGTTATATTTTCCATTAAACGATACTCAGGGAAAAAGGGGTTTGAGAATGAGATAAAAAAACATTGAAGCAGAAGTCACAAGTTTTTAAAAAAAATTTCTGTAGAAAAAAGGTTCCAAAATTACAGAAAAATAGTAAAAGAAATGGGAACCAAACGTTGTAAAAAAGGACGGGGAAGCTGAAAAACAATACCTTGGAAGAAATTTTTAAAAAAAAATTTTCAAATTAAGGATATTAAGCTAAATGGATGCAAATGAAATAGGGCATGAAAAATTGCAATAATGTAGCTCTGAAAGAAATGGGAATAGTAGAAAGTTATAAATGAAAAATTTTTGAAAGGAAAAAGACCCGCATTGAAAATATGTTCTGGGGATGCAAAAACGTCAAAATTTTTGGGGAAATCATTGCAAAATTAAAAAAAGGAAAGTGTTTTTAGCGAATAATTTTGTCCTGACTTTAAAACACAATAAAATTTGGGGGCAATGACAATTCCCAATGATACTACATTCGATTTAAATATGATAGCCAAAAACTACATTTTTAGCTGTAAAATAAAAAAAAGTAAGCCTTCAAAAACAGTATTTCTAAAAAACAAAGAAAAAATTAAACTTGAAAAATAATAGCAAAGTACAATTGAATCTGCAAAAATTTAAAAACTAATTGGGCAATTTTGAAGTATTTTTTGAAAATTGTAATCAAAATCAAAGAACCGGATTTAATACGGGGCATGAGGGAATGTTTTTAAGGGGGTAGGGAATTTCTAAGGAAATTTAAAAATCATTTAGTGTGGTTTTTCCTGGGCCCGTGCTTTCTGGCCCTGGCATGCCCCGGGTGGGACCCGTAGGCCCATCGGCAAATTAGCTGGAGGTTTGGGGGGTTTTTGGGTTTGGGGGGGGGGGCACGGGTGGTGTTTGCGATTCATATTGGAGCGGGGTGAAAAACAAAAATTAACTTTCTTTTTTTTTAAAGAAATAAAAAGACCTGATGGACGGGGTTTCGGTGCTGGTTGTCCCCGTGGGAAATGCTTTTTTTCTGTTTTTAAAAACCCAATTTTTGAAGGAAAATTTTTTGGAACATAAAAATTTTTAAGCGTTATATACAACACTATCACCCGGGGACCACACGGGAAAAATTATTAAAATTTTATAAATTTTATAAAATTTTGTATTTTTTAATTTTTATTTAAATTTAAAAGAAGAGAGAAAATGGGGGGGGGGGGGGTAGGGACGGGAGGGGGTGGGGAGTGGAGTGAGCGGGGGGGTTTGTTTCCTTTTTGTTCTTGTAGTTTTTTAAGAACTAGAGGTTTTTGGTTTGGGGATTTTTGTTTTTGAAAGTTTTTAAATCCAACAAAAAAAAAAACAACCCTTTTTCCCCGGGAAACAAAGGGAATCTCACTCAAATCCCTTTTTTTGCCATAAAAAAAAAAAAAAAAAAAAAAAAAAAAAAAAAAAAAAAATATATCTTCCCGATTTCTCCCCTCACTGGAGAAACAATGTAATATTTTTAAAAAAATCAAAGATGGCTTTAAAAAATAGAGTATCAACTGATTCATCAGGGGGGGCAATTAAAAAAATCATTATGGGTCAACATGACAAATGCTTTCTTTTCTCACAACTGGGCAGTCGCTGTCTTCTAACAGCTCGATTCTCCAACCCTGGAGACGATTAGGTGCTGCCGCAGCACTGTAGCCCAAATATTTGTGCGACTGCCAAAACTGGTGCTGCGACAGCACTGGGAAGGCTGAAACACGAATGAAGCCCCGTGTAAGTAATCTATTTCAAAATCTGAATAATCAAAATTTTTTTTCCCCTTTTTTCCCCTTTTTCTTAACTTCTCTCTTTCTTCTCTCCCCATTTTTCTATACCTCACCTGGTAATGGTTGAGTCGCAGGTGGAACTCGTTCTTCAAACAACCTGTCCGGTCAGTGTCCCCAAGCCATCCCCTTTCCCTATTCCTTTTTTTTCCCCTCCTGCGCTCTTTTTGAGTACACGTTCAGTGAGTACTCGTCTAACTCTACGCATTACCCCCCCATGGTTCTGAGAATGGACAACGTCCGCCCATTAAACCCAATAATTGCCCTACGTTATAGCCACCAGGCGGACACCGATCACACGGTCAGGCCATTCAAACTTTCTTTTCTTTTCCTTTCCTCTTCCCCTACCTAGGAAATGCTTTATAACAAATAAGGGCGTACGCGATGGAACGTCACATGTCGCCATGTGAGGTAATCACATGAAAACCCCCACCCCGGGTGAAAAAAAAACTTTCGCCAAGAAATTTTTTTTTTAAATACACATACATATCTAGTTAATATAAAACCCTTTCAGCCATCAATCATCAATTTTTTCATCATTCAAGAGTTTCCATGAATGCATAGAACTAGCCTTTATGAACATCATAAAGATCCAAAATCACATTTAAAAATCTTAGTTTGAGAAAAAAAAAAAATCAGTTTTGTTACTTTTTAAAAAAAAAAAATTCATACTCCATCACCACAAATCCACAATTTTACAGTGACACGAAAAACATATGATACTGATTATTCCAAATGCCAATCATATATATATAGCAAAATGAAAACAGTTTTTCTAGCTTTGTTGTCACATAATCATATGTCCCAACATCATCACAAAATGAAAATTTTCCCTAAATGACCCCTTTTGATGAGAAAAATTTGGCAAGTGAAAAGTCTTTTTTCAAGCATAAATATACAATACATTTAAACCACTCGAAAGTTAAACACTTTTTTCATTCTTCATAATAGACCGACGTGAAAAAACAACAAAAAACACTTGTAAGACATCAAATGAAGTACTCTGCACATATTCACAAAGCAGCATCCCACAACGAGCCACCAATGCCAATACAAAAGCACTTTTGGAGAAAGATCAGTCACAACAACTTATCAATTCAGACTGACGTTAGCAGACATAACGCTGCCAAAATATCAATCAAGTCTTTCCACAATGAAAACAAACAGCAGAATAAAAAGTCTGTCCACAATGAAAACAAACAGCAGTTACAGCAGCACGAAGGATACTGTGCACTCATGCACGAGACAAAAAATCTGCCATGACATTCTGAGTGCCAGGTAATGGCTCAATGTCAAACTTGAACTCCTGCAATGACAAAGCCCATCTCAACAGCCTTTCTTTTTTTGGGTCTTGGAACGACTCCCAAAAAACGTCAATGGCCTGTGGTCGGTTTGTAACCGAAACGTCTTCCCGTCAGGAATCTGGCAAATTTCTTTACAAGCCCAAACAATGGCAAGACACTCCCTCTCAATTGTTGAATATTTGACTTGTGTGTTAGAGAACGTTTTACTTGCAAAAATTGGACAGGGTGTATCAATCCCTTCTTTTCCTGCAACATACAGCTCCCCTGCCTTTAGAGCGGCAAACAGTTCTCAAAACAAAAACCTCTGAAAGAGAGGGCAAAAGCAACACAGGAAATGGAAAATTTAGGATGTTTTTGAACACATTCCAGCGCTTTCTGGCATCATCTTTACCAGACGATACTTTTTTTTTTTTTTGTTCCTTTTGTCAAGTCACTCAAAGGGGCTGTCAAGGACGCAAAGTGCGGTACATATCTTCTGTAATAGGACAACAATCCAATGAGTGATCTGAAACTGTTTTTGTACTGGGGCTCTTCAGGCCAAGATCTTTTCTACTTTCTTTTCCTTGGTGTCATTTTCCCAACAGAAATGACAATGACCCAAAAACTCAAGAGTCTGGGAATCCAGCACGAATTTTGGACGGTTAGCCGTCGGACCAAAATTTAGGAGTTTACAAAAAACAGCTCTCAAGTTTTCCAGAAGATCATTCCATGACTTTGCAGCAAGCAAAATGTCATCAAAAAAACTTACTGCTCCACACTCATGAAGTTTTAAATGCGCGCATCATTCTGGCAAAAGAAGCTGGGGCGTTTTGTAACCAAATGGCATCTTCGTCCATTGAAACAGTCCAAAAGGTGTCCCGAAAAAGCCGTTTTTTCCTTGTCTGCTTCAGCCATCAGGATTTGCCAATATTTCCCTTTAGTCAAATCTATTTTGACAAAATATTTTTCCCTTTTGAGGGGTTGACAAAGAAGTTCCTCAATGTCTGGGATAGGTTCTGCATCAAACACAGTTTATTTTTTAACTTCCTGTAATCGATGCAAAACCGCACCGAGCCCTCAGGTTTGTCCACCAAAACAACTGGTGAGCTGTATGGTGACGAGGACGGTTCAATAACTTTCAACCCGAGCATGACTTGAATCTCTCTTTCGACAACCTGTTTTTTCGCAAATGGGAGGGGGTATGGTTTGACTCGGACTGGGTTTTCCGTACTCAAGTGAATAGTATGGGGTTCAATTGCTGTCACTGTCCTGGGTTATCAGTCAGAACATCCTGAAAGTCCTTCAAAAAAACCTTCCAATTGTTCTTTTCGAATCAAAGACAAATCATCAACACAATGACATCACGATAAGTTTCTCCCTTGACAGAAAGAGTGGGCAGAGGTACAGTATCATCTATACTGGTAGATGTTAACAATCCCACATTTGTTGTTTGCACAGTCTTTGCTCTGTCTCTGTATGTAACATCAGTACAAAATCAGAATCAATGATTTCTGTAACAGCCAATCTGTTTCAGACACTGGACACATCCATTCAATTGACACATTAATGGCAACATTTGTACGTTCAACATACTTTTTTAGCATGTTTACACGGAATACCTTTTCTGCATTTGCCATTTTCACTTTGGGAACCACAATCTGTTCGATGTCTTGTCCAGGTCATGCCTGTAGAGGATGTCAGGTCCCGTATGTACGTCGGCTTGTCCGTTGGTTTGCCGAGACACTCTGCTTTGCAGTGACAGTACAGTCGTCAATGTCTCGTCGCTTTCTGCATAGTCTTCAAATGTCTGGTGTAACTTTCAGTTCAAACTAGTTTTTAAACCGTGAGCGGTTTGTGGGTTTTCCCTGCCTACGACTTTTGACCTTGTACTGATGAGACAAGGAACGAAAGATCCTCCGGCACCACCATGTACTGTCGCAAACCCGGAAATTTCCCAAAATAAATCGCAAATGGTTTCAATAACAAGGCGGAAAATGAGGAGTAGTTGGTGTATCAAAGGAAATTTTTGCAAGTGGAAAAAATTTTCAATTTTTCACCAAACGA
>JAMYXO010003024.1:0-21495 GCA_033310375.1 Conus canariensis | reverse complement strand
ACAGCCTGAGGAAAACAGTCGTGACAGCCCCAGGAAAACAGTCGTGACAGCCTGAGGAAAACAGTCGTAACAGCCTGAGGAAAACAGTAATGACAGCCTGAGGAAAACAGTAATGATAGCCTGAGGAAAACAGCAGTGACAACCTGAGGAAAAGAGTAGTGACAGCCTGTGTAAAACAGTAATGACAGTCCGAGGAAAACAGTCGTGACAGCCTGAGGAAAACAGTAGTTACAGTCAGAGGAAAACAGTCGTCAGAGCCTGAGGAAAAGAGTAGTGATAGTCAGAGGAAAACAGTCGTCACAGGCTGAGGAAAACAGTCGTGACAGCCTGGGAAAAACAGTAGTGACAGACCGAGGAAAAGAGTAGTGACAGCCTGAGGAAAACAGTAATGAAAGTCCGAGGAAAACAGTAGTGACAGCCTGAGGAAAGCAGTAGTGACAGTCAGAGGAAATCAGTCGTCAGAGCCTGAGGGAAACAGTAGTGACAGCCTTAGGAAAACAGTAGTGACAGTCCGAGGAAAAGAGTAGTGACAGGCCGCGGAAAAGCGTAGTGACAGCCTGAGGAAAACAGTAGTGACAGTCAGAGGAAAACAGTAGTGACAGCCTGAGGAAAACAGTAGTGACAGTCCGAGGAAAACAGTAGTGACAGCTTGAGGAAAACAGTGGTGACAGCCTGAGGAAAACAGTCGTGACAGTCTGAGGAAAACAATAATGACAGCCTGAGGAAAACTGTCGTGACAGTCTGAGGAAAAGAGTAGTTACAGCCTGAGGAAAACAGTAACGACAGTCTGACAAAAACAGTAGTCACAGCCTGAGGTAAACAGTAGTGACAGTCCGAGGAAAACAGTCGTGACAGCCTGAGGAAAACAGTCGTGACAGCCTGAGGAAAACAGTAGTGACAGCCTGAGGAAAACATTAGTGACAGTCTGAGGAAAACAGTAATGACAGCCTGAAGAAAACAGTAATGACAGCCTGAAGAAAACAGTAATGACAGCCTGAGGAAAACAGCAGTGACAGCCTTAGGAAAACAGTAGTGACAGCCTGAGGAAAACAGTCGTGACAGTCCGAGGAAAAAAGTAGTGAGAGCTTGAGGAAAACAGTGGTGACAGCCTGAGGAAAACAGTCTTGACAGCCTGAGGAAAACAGTAATGACAGCCTGAGGAAAACAGTCGTGACAGTCTGAGGAAAAGAGTAGTGACAGCCTGAGGAAAAGATTAATGACAGCCTTTGGAAAAGAGTAGTGACAGCCAGAGGAAAAAGTATGACAGTCTGAGGAAATCAGTAGTGACAGTCAGAGGAAAACATTCGTGACACCTGAGGAAAACAGTCGTGTCAGTCTGAGGAAAACAGTATGACAGCCTGAGGAAAACAGTCGTGACAGCCTGAAGAAAAACAGTAATGACAGCTGAGGAAAACAGTCGTGTACAGTCTGAGGAAAACAGTCAATGACAGTCCTGAGGAAAACAGTAATGACAGCCTGAGGAAAACAGTCGTGACAGCCTGAAGAAAACAGTAGTGACAGCCTGGGAAAACATTTGTGACAACCTGAGGAAAACAGTAGTGACAGCCTGAGGAAAACAGTAGTGACAGCCTGAGCAAAACAGTCGTGACAACCTGAGGAAAACAGTCGTGACAGCCTGAGGAAAACAGTCGTGACAGCTTGAGGAAGAAGTAATGACAGCCTGAGGTAAAAGGAGTGACTGAATGAGGAAAACAGTAGTGACAGCCTGAGGAAAACGTGTGATAGCTGAGGAAAAGAGTAGTGACAGCCTGAGGAAAACAGTAATGACAGCCTGAGGAAAACAGTCGTCACTGCCTGAGGAAAACAGTTGACAGCCTGAGGAAAACAGTAGTGACAGCCTGAAAATCAGTCATGACAGCCTGAGGAAAACAGTCGTGACAGCCTGCAGGAAAACAGTCGTGACAGCCTGAGGAAAACAGTCGTAACAGCCTGAGGAAAACAGTAATGACAGCCTGAGGAAAAGTAATGATAGCCTGAGGAAAACAGCAGTGACAACATGAGGAAAAAGTAGTGACAGCCTGAGGAAAACAGTAATGACAGCCTGAGGAAACAGTCGTGACAGCCTGAGGAAAACAGTAGTTACAGTCAGAGGAAAACAGTCGTCAGAGCTGAGGAAAACAGTCGTGACAGCCTGGGAAAAACAGTAGTGACAGACCGAGTGGAGGAAAAGTAGTGACAGCCTGAGGAAAACATTTAATGGAACAGTCCGAGGAAAACAGTAATGACAGCCTGAGGAAAACAGTAATGATAGCCTGAGGAAAACAGCAGTGACAACCTGAGGAAAAGAGTAGTGACAGCCTGTGTAAAACAGTAATGACAGTCCGAGGAAAACAGTCGTGACAGCCTGAGGAAAACAGTAGCTACAGTCAGAGGAAAACAGTCGTCAGAGCCTGAGGAAAAGAGTAGTGATAGTCAGAGGAAAACAGTCGTCACAGGCTGAGGAAAACAGTCGTGACAGCCTGGGAAAAACAGTAGTGACAGACCGAGGAAAAGAGTAGTGACAGCCTGAGGAAAACAGTAATGAAAGTCCGAGGAAAACAGTAGTGACAGCCTGAGGAAAGCAGTAGTGACAGTCAGAGGAAATCAGTCGTCAGAGCCTGAGGGAAACAGTAGTGACAGCCTTAGGAAAACAGTAGTGACAGTCCGAGGAAAAGAGTAGTAACAGGCCGCGGAAAAGAGTAGTGACAGCCTGAGGAAAACAGTAGTGACAGTCAGAGGAAAACAGTAGTGACAGCCTGAGGAAAACAGTAGTGACAGTCCGAGGAAAACAGTAGTGACAGCTTGAGGAAAACAGTGGTGACAGCCTGAGGAAAACAGTCGTGACAGCCTGAGGAAAACAGTAATGAGAGCCTGAGGAAAACTGTCGTGACAGTCTGAGGAAAAGAGTAGTTACAGCCTGAGGAAAACAGTAACGACAGTCTGACAAAAACAGTAGTCACAGCCTGAGGTAAACAGTAGTGACAGTCCGAGGAAAACAGTCGTGACAGCCTGAGGAAAACAGTCGTGACAGCCTGAGGAAAACGGTAGTGACAGCCTGAGGAAAACATTAGTGACAGTCTGAGGAAAACAGTAATGACAGCCTGAAGAAAACAGTAATGACAGCCTGAGGAAAACAGCAGTGACAGCCTTAGGAAAACAGTAGTGACAGCCTGAGGAAAACAGTAGTGACAGCCTGAGGAAACAGTCGTAACAGCCTGAGGAAAACAGTCGTGACAGCCTGAGGAAAACAGTAGTGACAGTCTGAGGAAAAGAGTAGTGACAGCCTGAGGAAAAGTGTAGTGACAGCCTGAGGAAAAGAGTAGTGACAGTCTGAGGAAAACAGTAGTGACAGCCTGAGGAAAACAGTCGTGACATCCTGAAGAAAACAGTCGTGACAGCCTGAGGAAAAGAGTAGTTACAGACTGAGGAAAACAGTAGTGACAGTCTGAGGAAAACAGTAGTTGACAGTCTGAGGAAAACAGTAGTGACAGCCTGAGGAAAACAGTAGTGACAGCCTGAGGAAAATCGTATGACAGCCTGAGGAAAAACAGTCGTAACAGCCTGAGGAAAACAGTCGTGACAGCCTGAGGAAAACAGTAGTGACAGCCTGAGGAAAACAGTAGTGACAGCCTGAGGAAAACAGTAGTGACAGTCTGAGGAAAACAGTAGTGACAGCCTGAGGAAAACAGTCGTGATAGCCTGAAGAAAACAGTCGTGACAGCCTGAGGAAAAGAGTAGTTACAGCTGAGAAAACAGTAGTGACAGTCTGACATGAACAGTAGTGACAGCCTGAGGAAAACGGTGGTGACAGCCTGAGGAAAACAGTATTGACTGCCTGAGGAAAACAATGTTGCTGACTCAACGTGATGGGATTTTGTTCTCTCCACAATAACTGGGCCTTATGACAGATTGAAAGTCTCAACGTGATGGGATTTTGTTCTCTCCACAATAACTGGGCCTTATGACAGATTGAAAGTCTCAACGTGATGGGATTTTGTTCTCTCCACAATAACTGGGCCTTATGACACAGATTGAAAGTTCAACGTGATGGGATTTTGTTCTCTCTCCAAAATAACTGGGCCTTATGACACAGATTGAAAGTCTCAACGTGATGGGATTTTGTTCTCTCCACAATAACTGGGCCTTATGACACAGATTGAAAGTCTCAACGTGATGGGATTTTGTTCTCTCTCCAAAATATCTGGGCCTTATGACACATATTGAAAGTCTCAACGTGATGGGATTTTGTTCTTTCCCAAAATAACTGGGCCTTATGACACAGATTGAAAGTCTCAACGTGATGGGATTTTGTTCTTTCTCCATAATAACTGAGCCTTATGACACAGATTGAAAGTTGTCAGATTTCCTGACACAACTAAAGAGCAGCTGCTTATTCTGAAACATACTGAGTTTGTGTTGAATGTTCTGTTGTACGAAAGGCCTAGAACTTGTGTAAACAAATCTCATTATCAGATGATCGTCTGTCCATAGCCCCATGTCATCAGAGCCCTGCGCTGGGTGCTGTGGGTATTAAGGAATCTCTTCATTTCCTTGAACGCAGCAATGCACAGCAGGGCACAGTTGCCGCTGATCAAATCCTGCAATCTGTTTATCCAGACATCTTCTCTCTGCTATCTTCCCATGTAGTGCAGACCTAGAGAGTCATGATGACTGCAAGAGAGATTCTGACCTACGAGCATATTAATTCATTGAAAACATAGTCGTCGTCGCGCGCGCGCGCGCGCGTGTGTGTGTGTGTGTGTGTGTGTGTGTGTGTGTGTGTGTGTGTTGTGCGCACATACGCACATACACACAAGGACACACATCCGCAGATACACATCCACCTCTGTGGACTTCCCACTGTACATTCTTGCACGGCTTCATTGATGCACACTTATCCATAAACAGACAAGACAGACAAGGACACACACACAGACACACACACACACACACACACACACACACACACACACACACAGAGGAGAGAGAGAGAGAGAGAGAGAGAGAGAGAGAGAGAGAGAGAGAGAGAGAGAGAGAGACTCAAGACTCAAGACTCAAGATATTTTATTCATTTTACGCTTTCTCTCAGACATCTCCTATAGCGGATCGTGTATTAGCATATTTTTAGAGAGAACGTCAATCAGAGTCATGGAAACCGAAGCGTGCCATGTGATAGGCTCATTATCATTGAGCAGCCTTTCAACGCAGCGTGGGCCACGCCGTGATGTGATCGCTGACCGCTGATCTGTTTTTACACCAACCCGATCCTGTGTTTGGAATGAGATCACAAGGGCGTCTCAGCTTTCGACCAGTGGTGTGAGAAGCAGACAGGGAACGTGTGTACAACTTACGTGAAGCTGTTGAACTTGTTCAAACTGAAGGGTCAGACCTTGAAGATATTGAACACGATGATGACAGCGAATTCAGCCCGTCTGAAGAGTGTGAAACTGTTCAAACTGAAGGGTCAGACCTTGAAGATATTGAACACGATGATGACAGCGAATTCAGCCCGTCTGAAGAGTGTGAAACTGTTCAAACTGAAGGGTCAGACCTTGAAGATATTGAACACGATGATGACAGCGAATTCAGCCCATCTGAAGAGTGTGAAACTGTTCAAACTGAAGGGTCAGACCTTGAAGATATTGAACACGATGATGACAGCGAATTCAGCCCATCTGAAGAGTGTGAAACTGTTCAAACTGAAGGGTCAGACCTTGAAGATATTGAACACGATGATGACAGCGAATTCAGCCCATCTGAAGAGTGTGAAACTGGGTTGGAAAGTGAACATGGCGACGTCGACGTTCAGAGAGAGGAGTGGGTGGAGACAGATAGTGGGGATGGCATAGCTTGAGGCGATGCATATGCAAATGAACCACCAACGGACTTGAGTGGGGAAGATTTCTCCGTTTCATGGCGAGAGATTGGAATAGAGATTTTTTGTTGATTTCTTTTTTACGACCAACACCTCCATACACAGGCCAGCAAACACGTGGACTGAAGTTGCAAGGCGTGACTGACCACGCCCCCTGTTTCTTTTTTTTGACCAGATCAAGGCCTTACACCAAGCTATTCAGTCATTATTATTCTCTCTCTCTCTCTCTCTCTCTCTCTCTCTCTGTTTTATGTAAAAGAGACGAATGAATGAAATACATAAGCAAATGTTAATTACATAATAAAGATACATTTGTATCTATTCAAATACCTAGCGAAAGAGCAAGTGAACATATAATTCTTCTTGTAAAAAGCACACACACACACACACACACACACACACACACACACACACACACACACACACACACACTACCTCTCTCTCTCTCTCTCTCTCTCTCTCTCTCTCTCTCTCTCCAGAAAAGAAAAACGATGTCAGGAAATTTGGTAGACAGCGCAAACTTTTGTTAAAAAGTCATCACAGTGAAATTAAAAAAAAAATCACCAAAGTGTAGACGAAAAAGTGCCATCACTGAAACATGTAGCAGTGTCAATCTCTGAAGCCCAGCATGAGGCGCGGGTTGCTCGTTCTTGTCAGTGCCTGGTGTGACTGTTTTGTGCATCCACAAATGCAGTGCATCTCCTGTCGTTGGAGTACAACTGCTATTCATGAACGCCACAATGTTGTCAGTGCCTGGTGTGACTGTTTTGTGCATCCACAAATGCAGTGCATCTCCTGTCGTTGGAGTACAACTGCTATTCATGAACGCCACGATGTTGTCAGTGCCTGGTGTGACTGTTTTGTGCATCCACAAATGCAGTGCATCTCCTGTCGTTGGAGTACAACTGCTATTCATGAATGCCACGATGTTGTCAGTGCCTGGTGTGGCTGTTTTGCGCATCCACAAATGCAGTGCATCTCCTGTCGTTGGAGTACAACTGCTATTCATGAACGTCACAATGATGTCAGTGCCTGGTGTGGCTGTTTTGTGCATCCACAATGCAGTGCATCTCCTGTCGTTGGAGTAGAACTGCTATTCATGAACGTCATGATGTTGTCCCACTGCTCCTGGACTGCTCCAGCGAGTTTGGCGGGTGTGGCTGGACTGGGCTGGTGTCAGTGGATTCTCCTCTTGACCTCATTACAAGCATGCTGACTTGGGTTCAGGTCGGCACTATAGGCTGGCCAGGGCACAGTGCTGGCATTGTTCTACTGCAGGAAGTCTCTTGTGACCCAGGCCGTGTGTAATCTAGCTCTATCATGCCACAAGACCTGCACAGGGCTGTTGATTTTCTAAAAAAAAAAAAAGCAGAATCCAGTGATGCAGAACTGGCTGATCTAGACATGAATGGGGACTCGTTGTTCATGACCCGTAGCCAGATTCTGAAAGATGATAACATCAAGCTTCCACTCTTAGCCAAAGCCCCCCCCCCCCCCCCCCCACCCCACACACACACCAGATGTTGAGTCCTCCATTTCCATTTCCAACGCATTGCCATGGATATAACAGGTGTCATTTCATCCCCATACATGCTACTGGCCATATGCCGGGCTGATGCAGAACCTTCATTTGTCAGTGAAGACCAGTGTCCTCACAGCCAATGACGTCACTTCAGTCTCTGCTGAGCCCACGGCAGACAGTTCTGGCGATAGAGAACAGACAGCCTGGGACCTCTTGCTAGCCTCTTGTCCATCAGGTTTCTGGGTATCAGCAGGAGGTGTACAGTGTAGCTGCTGGTGGGTCTGTGGGGAGTGCCAAGTGTCTCCCTAGCTGTTCAAGGGGCCGATCAGAAGGCTTCCTGAAGCTAAAGCCGGAGGCGTTATCTGTCTTAGCCATCAGAGGTCACTCCTGTAGCTAAAGCCGGAGGCGTTATCTGTCTTAGCCATCAGAGGTCACTCCTGTAGCTAAAGCCGGAGGCGTTATCTGTCTTAGCCATCAGAGGTCACTCCTGTAGCTAAAGCCGGAGGCGTTATCTGTCTTAGCCATCAGAGGTCACTCCTGTAGCTAAAGCCGGAGGCGTTATCTGTCTTAGCCATCAGAGGTCACTCCTGTAGCTAAAGCCGGAGGCGTTATCTGTCTTAGCCATCAGAGGTCACTCCTGTAGCTAAAGCCGAAGCCGTTATCTGTCTTAGCCATCAGAGGTCACTCCTGTAGCTAAAGCTGAAGGCGTTATCTGTCTTAGCCATCAGAGGTCACTCCTGTAGCTAAAGCCGAAGGCGTTATCTGTCTTAGCCATCAGAGGTCACTCCTGTAGCTAAAGCCGAAGCCGTTATCTGTCTTAGCCATCAGAGGTCAAGCTGAGATGACCAGGCGTGGCACAGTCTGTGACGCCCCATGTTGCCTCTTGCAGATTATAGGCAGTTGAAATATGGCAGTTGAAGAGGTTTGCCCTCTCCCTTGCAGACTAGCTAGCTTAAAAGTCGCCCGGCTTTTTCTCTCTTCTCTCTCTCTCTCTCTCTCTCTCTCTCTCTCTTCTCTCTTCGTGGTTGTTAGACGTGGTATGACTGTAGGTACGGAAATAGAAGAGGTGTGGATTTTTATGTGGCTTTTTAGAGCTCGACGCAGGAACAGCGCATACGACATAAACTTTTTTTCCCCAATCAGTTGCAGCTGGTCCTATTTCACGATGACTGTCTGTCAGATCATCTTTATTGGTCTGTAACTGTCGATTGCAAAATCTATAAGAACTGACTTCTTCCAAACACTAAGGAGAATTGCTATAATGAGGAAGCTTTCTTGTACAATGAATGATCAAAATATTTCCTACAGAACATTATCGCAGAGTAGTATAATTACAGATCTTTCCTATAGAAGTACCACAGAGGCAAAGTGGCTGCACCTCCCCACCGCCTTGTGATACCCCAAGACACTGCCAGATATATCACCACAACAGTACGCATACAGTTCACAGACAAGGCAGTCAGTCCAAACAGTTGCCTGACACTGACAATGATGCTCGCACACAAGCTATGTGCTCAGGAAGATATGCAATATGCGGTCACAACCCACTACTAATTAAGGTCTAGTCCTGTCTTTCACACATTTCCTCTATCGAGGATTTCACATATTACGTAATTGAAAATAACCGTTTCAGAAGTTTCCCAAAGCGAAGCGCACCTATGTTTTAAAATCACACACACACACACACACACACACACACACACACACACACACACACACACACACACACACACACACACACCACAGATTTGCCATTGGTTTCGATAGTCCCTCATCAAGGCAGACCTCAAAGAACACTGCTTGCACCACTGGGACACAGCAATAGACAGTGGCCCCCTGACACATCTACAACAGCACCACCGACATCGTTGACGAGGCAACAGGGGCAGAACAAAAGAAGATGGCTCCCGGTCATGTCATAGAAAATACTTTTAGAAAAAGACGGACAAACAAGCACGTCTTGTTACCAATCTACACCAACCCTCAGGAAGGTGGACAGCAAATACATCGCGTCTTGTTACCAATCTACACCAACCTTCAGGGAGGTGGACAGCAACTACATCACGTCTTGTTACCAATCTACACCAACCCTCAGGAAGGTGGACAGCAACTACATCACGTCTTGTTACCAATCTACAGCAACCCTCAGGAAGGTGGACAGCAAATACATCATCAGACTGGTGTCGCCGAGAGCCCATCAGGACAGACCTCCTGGACGCAGCTCAAAGCCACTCGTTCAACAACACAAAAAACTGGATTTGATCTTTATCGATACTGGCTCGATAAAGACTGTGGCTCACGCAAAGAAAAGTACCTTTTAGTTTTGAAGACTGCCTTTGCAAACGATTCTCAACACGGAAACGAAAATACTATGCCATGTTTAGATAAGGATTGTTTACGCCAGGTCTTTAGACAATGCAGCTATCTTTACAGAAAGGACACGGGAGGGACAGGAAAGTAGAGTGATAAGCTACTTTTTCCAACATCCCGTCCTTTTCAAACAAAACGTCACTGTCCCAGTCCACATTGATGTGGTTCTCACTCATCTTCTCAGCCTTTGTTTGAGTAAACAAGAAATGATGTAAATCTCATTATATAGTATAGTATCACACCACACACACACACCACACACACACACACACACACACACACACCACACACACATAACACACACACACACACACACACACACACACACACACACACACACACACACACACACACACACGCACACACACGCCCGGGAATTAAACATCATTTGTTATTGTCATTTCCCTTAAAATGGTATGTGTTGGAATGATTCTATGAACAGCTATAATTCGAAACTAGATAAGCCTCATATCTGAAATGAATTTGGAACGTTAAGAAAATCTAAATCGAAATAGGTTTATGCTATATTTTTACTTATTTGATTTATATAACATGTCTGACAGATCCTTCTATTTCAAAATAATGCTTTGTTGCTTTTGTCAGCAGGCCAAAACGTGCGTCTTGAAAAGAGGGAACAGCCTTCTACTGGAAAGAATCCTGACGGGACTGACATCATTGGAGGAAAACAGTCATGACAGCCCCAGGAAAACAGTCGTGACAGCCCCAGGAAAACAGTCGTGACAGCCCCAGGAAAACAGCCGTGACAGCCCCAGGAAAACAGTAGTGACAGCCCTAGGAAAACAGTCGTGACAGCCCCAGGAAAACAGTCGTGACAGCCTGAGGAAAACAGTAGTGACAGCCCTAGGAAAACAGTCGTGACAGCACCAGGAAAACAGTCGTGACAGCCTGAGGAAAACAGTAGTGACAGCCTGAGGAAAACAGTAGTGACAGCCTGAGGAACACAGTAATGACAGCCTGAGGAAAACAGTAATGACAGCCTGAGGTAAACAGTAGTGACAGTCTGAGGTAAACAATAGTGACAGCCTGAGGAAAATAGTTGTGACAGCATGAGGAAACCAGTAGTGACAGCCTGAGGAAAAGAGTAGTGACAGCCTGAGGAAAACAGTCGGGACAGCCTGAGGAAAACAGTAGTGACAGTCGAAGGAAAACAGTAGTGACAGCTTGAGGACAACAGTAGTGACAGTCCGAGGAAAACAGTAGTGACAGCCTGAGGAAAACAGTAGTGACAGTCCCAGGAAAAGAGTAGTGACAGCCTGAGGAAAAGAGTAGTTACAGCCTGAGGAAAACAGTAATGACAGCAGGAGGAAAACAGCCGTGACAGCCTGAGGAAAACAGTCGCGACAGTCTTAGGAAAACAGTAGTGACAGTCTGAGGAAAACAGTAGTGACAGTCTGAGGAAAACAGTAATGACAGCCTTAGGAAAACGGTCGTGACAGCATGAGGAAAACAGTAATGACAGCCTGAGAAAAACAGTAGTGACAGCCTGAGGTAAACAGTAGTGACAGCCTGAGGAAAACAGTAGTGACAGCCTGAGGAAACCAGTAGTGACAGCCTGAGGAAAACAGTATTGACAGCCTGAGGAAAACAGTAATCACAGCCTGAGGAAAACAGTCGTGACAGCCTGAGGAAAACAGAAGTGACAGCCTGAGGAAGACAGTAATGACAGCCTGAGGAAAACAGTAGTGACACGCCGAGGAAAACAATAGTGACAGTCTGAGGAAAACAGAAGTGACAGTCTGAGGAAAAGAGTAGTGACAGCCTGAGGAAAACATAGTGACAGCCTGAGGAAAACAGTAGTGACAGCCTGAGGAAAACAGTCGTGACAACCTGAGGAAAACAGTAGTGACAGCCTGAGAAAAAATAGTCGTGACAGCCTGAGGAAGAGAGTAATGACAGCCTGAGGTAAAGAGGAGTGACAGCATGAGGAAAACAGTAGTGACAGCCTGAGGAAAACGGATGTGATAGCCTGAGGAAAAGAGTAGTGACAGCCTGAGGAAAACAGTAATGACAGCCTGAGGAAAACAGTCGTCACAGCCTGAGGAAAACAGTCGTGACAGCCTGAGGAAAACAGTATTGACAGCCTGAGGAAAACAGTCGTGATAGCCTGAGGAAAACAGTCGTAACAGCCTGAGGAAAAGAGCAGTGACAGCCTGAGGATATCAGTCGTGACAGCGTGAGGAAAACAGTCTTGACAGCCCCCGGAAAACATTCGTGACAGCCTGAGGAAAACAGCCGTGACAGCCTGAGGAAAACACTAATGACAGCCTGAGGAAAAAGTAATGATAGCATGAGGAAAACAGTAGTGACAACCTGAGGAAAACAGTAGTGACAGCCTGAGGAAAACAGTAATGACAGCATGAGGAAAACAGTAGTGGCAGCCTGAGGAAAACAGTGGTGACAGCCTGAGGAAAAGAGTAGTGACAGTCAGAGGAAAACAGTCGTCACAGCCTGAGGAAAACAGCAGTGACAGTCAGAGGAAATCAGTCGTCAGAGCCTGAGGGAAACAGTAGTGACAGCCTTAGGAAAACAGTAGTGACAGTCCGAGGAAAAGAGTAGTGACAGGCCGAAAAAAAGAGTAGTGACAGCCTGAGGAAAAGAGTAGTGACAGCCTGAGGAAAACAGTCGTGACAGTCCGAGGAAAAAAGTAGTGAGAGCTTGAGGAAAACAGTGGTGACAGCCTGAGGAAAACAGTCTTGACAGCCTGAGGAAAACAGTAATGACAGCCTGAGGAAAACAGTCGTGACAGTCTGAGGAAAAGAGTAGTGACAGCCTGAGGAAAAGATTAATGACAGCCTTTGGAAATGAGTAGTGACAGCCAGAGGAAAAGAGTAGTGACAGTCTGAGGAAATCAGTAGTGACAGTCAGAGGAAAACATTCGTGACACCCTGAGGAAAACAGTCGTGTCAGTCTGAGGAAAACAGTAATGACAGCCTGAGGAAAACAGTCGTGACAGCCTGAAGAAAACAGTAATGACAGCCTGAGGAAAACAGTCGTGTCAGTCTGAGGAAAACAGTAATGACAGTCCGAGGGAAAACAGTAATGACAGCCTGAGGAAAACAGTCGTGACAGCCTGAAGAAAACAGTAGTGACAACCTGTGGAAAACATTTGTTGAAAACCTGAGGAAAACAGTAGTGACAGCCTGAGGAAAAACAGTAGTGACAGCCTGAGCAAAACAGTCGGACAACCTGAGGAAAACAGTCGTGACAGCCTGAGGAAAACAGTTCGGTGACAGCTTGAGGAAGAGAGTAATGACAGCCTGAGGTAAAGAGGAGTGACAGAATTGAGGAAAACAGTAGTGACAGCCTGAGGAAAACGGATGTGATAGCCTGAGGAAAAGAGTAGTGACAGCCTGAGGAAAACAGTAATGACAGCCTGAGGAAAACAGTCGTCACTGCCTGAGGAAAACATTCTTGACAGCCTGAGGAAAAACAGTAGTGACAGCCTGAAACATATCAGTCATGACAGCCTGAGGAAAACAGTCGTGACAGCCCCAGGAAAACAGTCGTGACAGCCTGAGGAAAACAGTCGTAACAGCCTGAGGAAAACAGTAATGACAGCCTGAGGAAAACAGTAATGATAGCCTGAGGAAAACAGCAGTGACAACCTGAGGAAAGATAGTGTGACAGCCTGTGTAAAACAGTAATGACAGTCCGAGGAAAACAGTCGTGACAGCCTGAGGAAAACAGTAGTTACAGTCAGAGGAAAACAGTCGTCAGAGCCTGAGGAAAAGAGTAGTGATAGTCAGAGGAAAAACAGTCGTCACAGGCTGAGGAAAACAGTCGTGACAGCCTGGGAAAAACAGTAGTGACAGACCGAGGAAAAGAGTAGTGAACACGCCTAGAGGAAAACCAGTAATGAAAAGTCCGAGGAAAAAGTAGTGACAGCCTGAGGAAAGCTAGTAGTGACAGTCAGAGGAAATCAGTCGTCAGAGCCTGAGGGAAACAGTAGTGACAGCCTTAGGAAAACAGTAGTGACAGTCCGAGGAAAAGAGTAGTGACAGGCCGCGGAAAAAAGCGTAGTGACAGCCTGAGGAAAACAGTAGTGACAGATCAGAGGAAAACAGTAGTGACAGCCTGAGAGAAAACAACGTAGTGACAGTCCGAGGAAAACAGTAGTGACAGCTTGAGGAAAACAGTTGGTTGACAGCCTGAGGAAAACAGTCTGTGACAGTCTGAGGAAAACAATAATGACAGCCTGAGGAAAACTGTCGTGACAGTGAGGAGAAAAGAGTAGTTGACAGCCTGAGGAAAAAAGTAACGACGTATGACAAAAACAGTGTCACAGCCTGAGGAAAACAGTAGTGACAGTCCGAGGAAAACAGTACGTGACAGCCTGAGGAAAACAGTCGTGACAGCCTGAGAAAAACAGTATGACAGCCTGAGGAAAACATTAGTGACAGTCTGAGGAAAACAGTAATGACAGCCTGAAGAAAACAGTAATGACAGCCTGAGAAAACAGTATGACAGCCTGAGAAAACAGTAGTGACAGCCTTAGGAAAACAGTAGTGACAGCCTGAGGAAAACAGTCGTGACAGCCGAGGAAAAAAGTAGTGAGAGCTTGAGGAAAAACAGTGTGTGACAGCCTGAGGAAAACAGTCTTGACAGCCTGAGGAAAACAGTAATGACAGCCTGAGGAAAACAGTCGTGACAGTCTGAGGAAAAGAGTAGTGACAGCCTGAGGAAAAATTAATGACAACCTTTGGAAAAGAGTAGTGACAGCCAGAGGAAAAGAGTAGTGACAGTCTGAGGAAATCAGTAGTGACAGTCAGAGGAAAACATTCGTGACACCCTGAGGAAAAACAGTCGTGTCAGTCTGAGGAAAACAGTAATGACAGCCTGAGGAAAACAGTCGTGACAGCCTGAAGAAAACAGTAATGACAGCCTGAGGAAAACAGTCGTGTCAGTCTGAGGAAAACAGTAATGACAGTCCGAGGAAAACAGTAATGACAGCCTGAGGAAACAGTCTGACAGCCTGAAGGAAGAAAACAGTAGTGACAACCTGTGGAAAACATTTGTGACAACCTGAGGAAAACAGTAGTGACAGCCTGAGGAAAACAGTAGTGACAGCCTGAGCAAAACAGTCGTGACAACCTGAGGAAAACAGTCGTGACAGCCTGAGGAAAACAGTCGTGACAGCTTGAGGAGAGAGTAATGACAGCCTGAGGTAAAGAGGAGTGACAGAATTGAGGAAAACAGTAGTGACAGCCTGAGGAAAACGGATGTGATAGCCTGAGGAAAAGAGTAGTGACAGCCTGAGGAAAACAGTAATGACAGCCTGAGGAAAACAGTCGTCACTGCCTGAGGAAAACAGTCTTGACAGCCTGAGGAAAACAGTAGTGACAGCCTGAACATATCAGTCATGACAGCCTGAGGAAAACAGTCGTGACAGCCCCAGGAAAACAGTCGTGACAGCCTGAGGAAAACAGTCGTAACAGCCTGAGGAAAACAGTAATGACAGCCTGAGGAAAACAGTAATGATAGCCTGAGGAAAACAGCAGTGACAACCTGAGGAAAAGAGTAGTGACAGCCTGTGTAAAACAGTAATGACAGTCCGAGGAAAACAGTCGTGACAGCCTGAGGAAAACAGTAGTACAGTCAGAGGAAAACAGTCGTCAGAGCCTGAGGAAAAGAGTAGTGATAGTCAGAGGAAAACAGTCGTCACAGGCTGAGGAAAACAGTCGTGACAGCCTGGGAAAAACAGTAGTGACAGACCGAGGAAAAGAGTAGTGACAGCCTGAGGAAAACAGTAATGAAAGTCCGAGGAAAACAGTAGTGACAGCCTGAGGAAAGCAGTAGTGACAGTCAGAGGAAATCAGTCGTCAGAGCCTGAGGGAAACAGTAGTGACAGCCTTAGGAAAACAGTAGTGACAGTCCGAGGAAAAGAGTAGTGACAGGCCGCGGAAAAGAGTAGTGACAGCCTGAGGAAAACAGTAGTGACAGTCAGAGGAAAACAGTAGTGACAGCCTGAGGAAAACAGTAGTGACAGTCCGAGGAAAACAGTAGTGACAGCTTGAGGAAAACAGTGGTGACAGCCTGAGGAAAACAGTCGTGACAGCCTGAGGAAAACAGTAATGAGAGCCTGAGGAAAACTGTCGTGACAGTCTGAGGAAAAGAGTAGTTACAGCCTGAGGAAAACAGTAACGACAGTCTGACAAAAACAGTAGTCACAGCCTGAGGTAAACAGTAGTGACAGTCCGAGGAAAACAGTCGTGACAGCCTGAGGAAAACAGTCGTGACAGCCTGAGGAAAACGGTAGTGACAGCCTGAGGAAAACATTAGTGACAGTCTGAGGAAAACAGTAATGACAGCCTGAAGAAAACAGTAATGACAGCCTGAGGAAAACAGCAGTGACAGCCTTAGGAAAACAGCAGTGACAGCCTGAGAAAAACAGTAGTGACAGCCTGAGGAAACAGTCGTAACAGCCTGAGGAAAACAGTCGTGACAGCCTGAGGAAAACAGTAGTGACAGTCTGAGGAAAAGAGTAGTGACAGCCTGAGGAAAAGAGTAGTGACAGCCTGAGGAAAAGAGTAGTGACAGTCTGAGGAAAACAGTAGTGACAGCCTGAGGAAAACAGTCGTGACGTCCTGAAGAAAACGGTCGTGACAGCCTGAGGAAAAGAGTAGTTACAGACTGAGGAAAACAGTAGTGACAGTCTGAGGAAAACAGTAGTGACAGTCTGAGGAAAACAGTAGTGACAGCCTGAGGAAAACAGTAGTGACAGCCTGAGGAAAATAGTAGTGACAGCCTGAGGAAACAGTCGTAACAGCCTGAGGAAAACAGTCGTGACAGCCTGAGGAAAACAGTAGTGACAGCCTGAGGAAAACAGTAGTGACAGCCTGAGGAAAACAGTAGTGACAGTCTGAGGAAAACAGTAGTGACAGCCTGAGGAAAACAGTCGTGATAGCCTGAAGAAAACAGTCGTGACAGCCTGAGGAAAAGAGTAGTTACAGCCTGAGGAAAACAGTAGTGACAGTCTGACATGAACAGTAGTGACAGCCTGAGGAAAACGGTGGTGACAGCCTGAGGAAAACAGTATTGACTGCCTGAGGAAAACAATGTTGCTGACTCAACGTGATGGGATTTTGTTCTCTCCACAATAACTGGGCCTTTTGACAGATTGAAAGTCTCAACGTGATGGGATTTTGTTCTCTCCACAATAACTGGGCCTTATGACAGATTGAAAGTCTCAACGTGATGGGATTTTGTTCTCTCCACAATAACTGGGCCTTATGACACAGATTGAAAGTTTCAACGTGATGGGATTTTGTTCTCTCTCCAAAATAACTGGGCCTTATGACACAGATTGAAAGTCTCAACGTGATGGGATTTTGTTCTCTCCACAATAACTGGGCCTTATGACACAGATTGAAAGTCTCAACGTGATGGGATTTTGTTCTCTCTCCAAAATATCTGGGCCTTATGACACATATTGAAAGTCTCAACGTGATGGGATTTTGTTCTTTCCCAAAATAACTGGGCCTTATGACACAGATTGAAAGTCTCAACGTGATGGGATTTTGTTCTTTCTCCATAATAACTGAGCCTTATGACACAGATTGAAAGTTGTCAGATTTCCTGACACAACCAAAGAGCAGCTGCTTATTCTGAAACATACTGAGTTTGTGTTGAATGTTCTGTTGTACGAAAGGCCTAGAACTTGTGTAAACAAATCTCATTATCAGATGATCGTCTGTCCATAGCCCCATGTCATCAGAGCCCTGCGCTGGGTGCTGTGGGTATTAAGGAATCTCTTCATTTCCTTGAACGCAGCAATGCACAGCAGGGCACAGTTGCCGCTGATCAAATCCTGCAATCTGTTTATCCAGACATCTTCTCTCTGCTATCTTCCCATGTAGTGCAGACCTAGAGAGTCATGATGACTGCAAGAGAGATTCTGACCTACGAGCATATTAATTCATTGAAAACATAGTCGTCGTCGCGCGCGCGCGTGTGTGTGTGTGTGTGTGTGTGTGTGTGTGTGTGTGTGTGTGTGTGCGCACATACGCACATACACACAAGGACACACATCCGCAGATACACATCCACCTCTGTGGACTTCCCACTGTACATTCTTGCACGGCTTCATTGATGCACACTTATCCATAAACAGACAAGACAGACAAGGACACACACACAGACACACACACACACACACACACACACACACACACACAGAGGAGAGAGAGAGAGAGAGAGAGAGAGAGAGAGGAGAGAGAGAGAGAGAGAGAGAGAGAGAGAGAGAGGACTCAAGACTCAAGACTCAAGATATTTTATTCATTTTACGCTTTCTCTCAGACATCTCCTATAGCGGATCGTGTATTAGCATATTTTTAGAGAGAACGTCAATCAGAGTCATGGAAACCGAAGCGTGCCATGTGATAGGCTCATTATCATTGAGCAGCCTTTCAACGCAGCGTGGGCCACGCCGTGATGTGATCGCTGACCGCTGATCTGTTTTTACACCAACCCGATCCTGTGTTTGGAATGAGATCACAAGGGCGTCTCAGCTTTCGACCAGTGGTGTGAGAAGCAGACAGGGAACGTGTGTACAACTTACGTGAAGCTGTTGAACTTGTTCAAACTGAAGGGTCAGACCTTGAAGATATTGAACACGATGATGACAGCGAATTCAGCCCGTCTGAAGAGTGTGAAACTGTTCAAACTGAAGGGTCAGACCTTGAAGATATTGAACACGATGATGACAGCGAATTCAGCCCGTCTGAAGAGTGTGAAACTGTTCAAACTGAAGGGTCAGACCTTGAAGATATTGAACACGATGATGACAGCGAATTCAGCCCATCTGAAGAGTGTGAAACTGTTCAAACTGAAGGGTCAGACCTTGAAGATATTGAACACGATGATGACAGCGAATTCAGCCCATCTGAAGAGTGTGAAACTGTTCAAACTGAAGGGTCAGACCTTGAAGATATTGAACACGATGATGACAGCGAATTCAGCCCATCTGAAGAGTGTGAAACTGGGTTGGAAAGTGAACATGGCGACGTCGACGTTCAGAGAGAGGAGTGGGTGGAGACAGATAGTGGGGATGGCATAGCTTGAGGCGATGCATATGCAAATGAACCACCAACGGACTTGAGTGGGGAAGATTTCTCCGTTTCATGGCGAGAGATTGGAATAGAGATTTTTTGTTGATTTCTTTTTTACGACCAACACCTCCATACACAGGCCAGCAAACACGTGGACTGAAGTTGCAAGGCGTGACTGACCACGCCCCCTGTTTCTTTTTTTTGACCAGATCAAGGCCTTACACCAAGCTATTCAGTCATTATTATTCTCTCTCTCTCTCTCTCTCTCTCTCTCTCTCTCTCTCTGTTTTATGTAAAAGAGACGAATGAATGAAATACATAAGCAAATGTTAATTACATAATAAAGATACATTTGTATCTATTCAAATACCTAGCGAAAGAGCAAGTGAACATATAATTCTTCTTGTAAAAAGCACACACACACACACACACACACACACACACACACACACACACACACACACACACACACACTACCTCTCTCTCTCTCTCTCTCTCTCTCTCTCTCTCTCTCCAGAAAAGAAAAACGATGTCAGGAAATTTGGTAGACAGCGCAAACTTTTGTTAAAAAGTCATCACAGTGAAATTAAAAAAAAATCACCAAAGTGTAGACGAAAAAGTGCCATCACTGAAACATGTAGCAGTGTCAATCTCTGAAGCCCAGCATGAGGCGCGGGTTGCTCGTTCTTGTCAGTGCCTGGTGTGACTGTTTTGTGCATCCACAAATGCAGTGCATCTCCTGTCGTTGGAGTACAACTGCTATTCATGAACGCCACAATGTTGTCAGTGCCTGGTGTGACTGTTTTGTGCATCCACAAATGCAGTGCATCTCCTGTCGTTGGAGTACAACTGCTATTCATGAACGCCACGATGTTGTCAGTGCCTGGTGTGACTGTTTTGTGCATCCACAAATGCAGTGCATCTCCTGTCGTTGGAGTACAACTGCTATTCATGAATGCCACGATGTTGTCAGTGCCTGGTGTGGCTGTTTTGCGCATCCACAAATGCAGTGCATCTCCTGTCGTTGGAGTACAACTGCTATTCATGACAAGATGTAGCCATGTGCTGTGTGTGGCTGTTTTGTGCATCCACAACTGCAGTGCATCTCCTGTCGTTGAGTAGAACTGCTATTCATGAACGTCATGATGTTGTCCCACTGCTCCTGGACTGCTCCAGCGAGTTTGGCGGGTGTGGCTGGACTGGGCTGGTGTCAGTGGATTCTCCTCTTGACCTCATTACAAGCATGCTGACTTGGGTTCAGGTCGGCACTATAGGCTGGCCAGGGCACAGTGCTGGCATTGTTCTACTGCAGGAAGTCTCTTGTGACCCAGGCCGTGTGTAATCTAGCTCTATCATGCCACAAGACCTGCACAGGGCTGTTGATTTTCTAAAAAAAAAAAAAAGCAGAATCCAGTGATGCAGAACTGGCTGATCTAGACATGAATGGGGACTCGTTGTTCATGACCCGTAGCCAGATTCTGAAAGATGATAACATCAAGCTTCCACTCTTAGCCAAAGCCCCCCCCCCCCCCCCCCCCACACACACACACCAGATGTTGAGTCCTCCATTTCCATTTCCAACGCATTGCCATGGATATAACAGGTGTCATTTCATCCCCATACATGCTACTGGCCATATGCCGGGCTGATGCAGAACCTTCATTTGTCAGTGAAGACCAGTGTCCTCACAGCCAATGACGTCACTTCAGTCTCTGCTGAGCCCACGGCAGACAGTTCTGGCGATAGAGAACAGACAGCCTGGGACCTCTTGCTAGCCTCTTGTCCATCAGGTTTCTGGGTATCAGCAGGAGGTGTACAGTGTAGCTGCTGGTGGGTCTGTGGGGAGTGCCAAGTGTCTCCCTAGCTGTTCAAGGGGCCGATCAGAAGGCTTCCTGAAGCTAAAGCCGGAGGCGTTATCTGTCTTAGCCATCAGAGGTCACTCCTGTAGCTAAAGCCGGAGGCGTTATCTGTCTTAGCCATCAGAGGTCACTCCTGTAGCTAAAGCCGGAGGCGTTATCTGTCTTAGCCATCAGAGGTCACTCCTGTAGCTAAAGCCGGAGGCGTTATCTGTCTTAGCCATCAGAGGTCACTCCTGTAGCTAAAGCCGGAGGCGTTATCTGTCTTAGCCATCAGAGGTCACTCCTGTAGCTAAAGCCGGAGGCGTTATCTGTCTTAGCCATCAGAGGTCACTCCTGTAGCTAAAGCCGAAGCCGTTATCTGTCTTAGCCATCAGAGGTCACTCCTGTAGCTAAAGCTGAAGGCGTTATCTGTCTTAGCCATCAGAGGTCACTCCTGTAGCTAAAGCCGAAGGCGTTATCTGTCTTAGCCATCAGAGGTCACTCCTGTAGCTAAAGCCGAAGCCGTTATCTGTCTTAGCCATCAGAGGTCAAGCTGAGATGACCAGGCGTGGCACAGTCTGTGACGCCCCATGTTGCCTCTTGCAGATTATAGGCAGTTGAAATATGGCAGTTGAAGAGGTTTGCCCTCTCCCTTGCAGACTAGCTAGCTTAAAAGTCGCCCGGCTTTTCTCTCTCTCTCTCTCTCTCTCTCTCTCTCTCTCTCTCTCTCTCTCTCTTCTCTTCGTGGTTGTTAGACGTGGTATGACTGTAGGTACGGAAATAGAAGAGGTGTGGATTTTTATGTGGCTTTTTAGAGCTCGA
>JAMYXO010003023.1:0-21504 GCA_033310375.1 Conus canariensis | reverse complement strand
AAAATACAAATCCAGCATGCCAATACTAACTTAAGGAAATATTCATTCAGTCAGAGAGTAGCACCCATTTGCAATAAACTAACACCTGATATAAAGCGTGCACCAAATATTAATTCATTTAAAAATCTTATCGATAAACATCACACATTTACAGATATTAGGTACGCTTTTGATGGTTAAAATTGAAAAAATAACAATAAATGCCCGCAAAAAACAAAACAAAACAAAACAAAACAAAAAAAAACTGGGCTCGCTTAAGACCTGACCAAAAACAATATACGACAATGAAGGGGCATACAAAGCTGAAAGGCTATGATGAAAATATTTCATCGCCCCTATTTTGAACTTGAACTTGAAACAAATCTAACGACCAACTCTACAACATCATCCTACCAACATGATATCGAAGCAAAAATAATACTATAACAAACTATCGATAAACTCAGTATAATAATCTAATCCTAACCAACAACTATTAAACGAAACTTAATCAAGTTTCCGATGATTTGCTTGCCTTCGTTCCTAGAACAAAATGTAAACAAGCAAATCATCGTAGCAACTAAACCTTAGCAACTGTAACAATTTATATTCCCAAATAATTGATTTCTCTTTTTCGTTGATGTTTTCGTTATTGATGTATGATTTATGTTCAAACTAAAAAACGACTTAAATGTTTGCTTGTTTCGAATTCGATACAACTTATATTTACCTATCTTCCATGGAAACATATTCTATTTTGGATCTGCAATCTGATCTTTATGATTGAAGAGCGTTTGACGTCATTCGTTTGTTTAAGAGTGATTTCTCTTGCAATAATGGCTGAAAAAATTTTGTTTTCACTTCTCCACATTTACACTGGAAATACTTACGAAAAGGTGAGTACTTTTTATCCCCATTCATGATTTGGCAATGAAAACATCTAGGAAAACGTCTTCTGCTAGCGGAAATTCAATTCGGACTTAAAGTTTGATACCCATATACAAAACATTGCCCCAAAAGCAAACATGATGATTGGACTAATAAGATCTTTTTTCATATATGGATGAGGATATGTTTAGAACATTATATGCAACATTGGTCAGACCAATACTGGAATATGCACAAATAATCTGGGCACCATGGTTAAAGAAACATATAACAACCCTAGAGGCAATACAGAGAAGAGCGACAAGACTAGTGTCATACATAAAGGACTTAACATATGAAGACAGACTGAAAAACTTGAATTTGTTTTCACTAAGCTACCGACGAAGAAGAGGGGACCTGATTCAGATGTACAGACTTATCAAGGGAAAGGACAATATTGACATAAACGAATTAGTGACCTTTAATAAAGGTAACAGAACACGTGGACACACCTTTAAGTTAAAAAAATTAAATGGAATAAAAGATTGTAGAAAGTATCATTTCTCTAGAAGAGTGTTTCAAGACTGGAATAGGCTTAGTGATGATATAGTCCTGAGTACCAGCTTGGATGATTTCAAAGGCAAAATAGACAAATTTTTTTCAAGCACACATTGGTGCACAAAATAGACCACATTTGCCAACGACTGGAAGCAAGTGAGGGAGCCCATAATAAGCCGCGAGGCTTAGGGCCCATACCTGATACCTGATACCTGAAAGGGTGGCAATTCAAAAACGGGTATGTTGTTATAGAGAACCCTGGCGAACCCAGGCGAACCCAAGCAAATCCAGGCGAACCTGACTTAAAATATATTAACTTTTCTCGCAAAATAAGTTCATTTGTTAAAACTGAGGTTTTAAAGTTGATTTGTTTGCTAATTTTTTTTATTGATACTTGCAAAAAAAAAAAAAAAAAAAATGAAACACATGCTAGGGTCGGGGGTGTTTTTCTAGGTTGGGTCAGGTTACCAGAACCCAAGAAGTTTCATTATAGGCCGTACCCTCCAAACTTACTCATGTAAAATTTACACCAAAAGAAACTATACATGTAAGTAAATTGTAAGTTTTTTTTTATTGAGTTAAAACAATAATGAAATAATATTTAGAGTAATATCAACACATTCTGCAAGTATCAATAAAAAAAAAAATTAGCAAATAAATCAACTTTAAAACCTCAGTTTTAACAAATGAACTTATTTTGCGAGAAAAGTTAATATATTTTAAGTCAGGTTCGCCTGGATTTGCTTGGGTTCGCCAGGGTTCTCTATAACAACATACCCTTCAAAAACTAAACGGGTTCTTCTTCTTCTTCCTAAAACACTGGTTCACTCAAAAACGAGTAGGTCACCAGCACCTATGTTAAAGAGTAAAATAAAATAACATAAAATAGTGCAACTTAGTCTGTTGGCCTCTGGAGCAAATTTGGCAACAAGGGGTCGCACTCGATATTCAAGAAGTTAAAAGCAATGGCCAGATTCAGGCCCAGGTAACCATAAAATATCTGGGAAGTTAAAAAATAAAATAGAAAAGCGTCAATATGCAGATCTCAAAACTGTCGTATCAATTTGCTTTTTAAATGAGACTGCATTTGTGGCAATCTTGATGGCACCCGGCAGTGAGTTCCACAGCCGCACAGAACTAGGATAAAATGAATGTAAGTGGCTGTCAATATTTGATGCATGTATGGTATAACATTGACCGCCACTCCTGGTGCTACTTTTATTCAATACTACTTGTTCCATTGGAATATCAGTTAGTTTAGCTCTGCCTTTGAAGAAGATATTAAGTTTGATAAAAGCTCTTCTCTCTTCTAAGGGTTTCCATTCTAATTTCCTCATGTTCTTCCTAGTATTCCCCTTTTCTCTGATATGGTTCCCTGTTAGTGTTTCGATCAGAGGAGTCCGTGGGTTTGCTTGAAATGCGAGAATGCAATAGAAGAAGGTAATGATGATGTGATAGAGTGCCATGGGTGCAAAGAATGGTGCCACAAGACATGCACTGAGTTGACAGGAGCACAGTATAACTGTCTGAAACATGGGGGTAACTTCATTCAGTGGTTTTGTGAGGACTGTAGAGAGGATGACAATGGAGAAAAAGGGCACAGATCAAGACTTGAGGCAAAAATGGACAGTATTTTGAAAGTGTTGACCTCTGTTCATGATAGACTGGACAGATTAGAGGGTACACAGAAAGAAAGTCTGAAAGAAGTTGAAAGCAAAATAGAGGAGGTGGTAGAGAGAAAGGTCAAAGACTACATGGAAGAAAGTGAGCAGAGGGAATAGAGGAAGCTCAACGTAATAATATGCAATTTACCAGAGAGCTCAGCAGAGTCTCCAGAAGAAAGGAAGAATGAAGACCAGGAAAGAGTCAGAGATTTGGTGAGCAAAATCACAGATGTTCAGAGAAATGAGGTAAATAACCCAGTCAGGTTAGGCAGAATCCAGGTAGGCAGAAATGCTAAACCAAGACTCCTGAGAATGGAAGTCAGAACTGAGGAAGCCAAAAAGAAAATAATGAAAAATGTCCAAGGATTAAACAAGCATGTCAAGGAAGGAGAAAACAAGATTTACATTTATAAACAATGACACCATAAAATAAGAAAGAGAACAGATCAAATCATTGACAGCTGAACTGAACCAAAGAAAGACAAATGGGGAGACAAACTTGAAGATTGATTACAAGGCTGGCAAGATTGTGACATTCACACCCAAACAGAACCAAGCTGGTGCTGCTGTCTCAGATCAGGGTCCGGACGAGGTCCAGACCCCTGAACTGGTGAAACACTGACTGTCGAGCAAACCACAAGATGTATAGCTGTACAAAGCAAAAACTTTATTCCTCTGAAGTTAATGACAATTTCACAAATGTTACATCCCAGACTGTTTTAGGGAAAAATAATTGTAAATCTAAATGTAATGACTCAATGAGAGTTTTGTACAGTAATGTAGATAGTCTTCTGAATAAAAAGGATGAGTTTTTAATTCGTATAAATATTTATTTATAAATGAGGAGAAGCCAGATATTATTGGCTTAATGGAAGTAAGAGCAAAAAATGTTTTATATGCAGCAAAAGATGTTGAATTTGAAATTCCTGGCTTTGATATGTTTCTAAATAAGGAACCTAAAAGGGGTATAGCCATGTCATTTGCAAAGGAGCTAAATGCACAACTTTGTGTAGAGTTTGATAACAAATTTCAAGAGCAATTATGGTGTACTGTTAGGGGTGGTAATGATGAGACAGTATTAGTAGGGTGTATATATACAGAAGCCCAAACTCAAATGATGAAAACAATAATGAGCTATTTAACTTGCTAAAAGCAGAAAAAATGAGTAGATATATTTGGTGATTTTAATTTTCCTGCTGTAAAATGGGATGGAACTTGGAATGGTGATAAAAGTAATGATGTTATTGAAAACTTTAGAGATGCCTTTTTAATACAGAAAGAAAGTGACTAGCCCAACTCATGTTCGGGAAGGACAAAAGCCAACAATTGATGACTTAGTTTTAGTTAATGAAGAATCCTTGATCTCTGATATTGAATGTGACCCTTTGGGTAAAAGTGATCACTTGATTTTAACATTTGAACTGTATGTTCCCAAAGAGAAGACTAAAGAAAACCCTAGGTACAAATTTGATTTACAGAAAGGAGACTATAATAAAATGAGGAAAATGTTTTCAGAGAGTGTCAACTTGCTTACAAATGATCAGGATGTCGAGGAAATGTGGAATGTCTTAAAATGTGAAGTTGTAAGATGTATGGACAAATGTATTCTAAAGACTAAATGTAGCCAAAATAAAATGCGTAAACCACTTTGGATGAATGATAAAGTACTTAAAAAGATTAAGAAAAAATATAGACTTTTTCAAAGGTATTTATTGACGAAAGATGGGAAAGAATACAGTAAATATGCAAAAATGCGAAATAAGGGCAAAAGTGAAATCAGATCAACAAGAAAAGCTTATGAACGTAAAATAGCAGAACAATGTAAAAAAGAAAATCCCAAATGTTTTTGGAAATACGTGCAAGAACGTACAAAAGTAAACACAGGGGTAAATACTCTAAATGATGGTAAAGGAGGGTTGGCCAAGTCAGATATGGAGAAAGCTGAAGTTTTAAATGAGTAACAGTTTTTCAAAGTGTCTTTGCTAATGAAGATACAAACAACATACCTGATCTTACTGAATGTAGTAAATCTAGAATTTCAGTTACAGATATAATAATTACTTCAGCTGCAGTAGAGAAAAAGTTGTTTGAATTGAATCAATCAAAAGCGCAGGGACCTGATTTAATACTGTACCTAAAGTTCTAAAAGAATTAAGTAAGGAGTTAGCTGTACCGCTCAGTAAGATTTATAATAAATCATTAGAGACAGGAAAATTACCCCTCAACTGGAAATCGGCAGAAGTTACTGCTGTTTTTAAAAAAGGGTCAAAATCTGAGCCAGGCAACTATCGTGCGGTAAGCTTAACCTGTATTGCATGCAAAGTGCTAGAATCCATCATAAGAGATGTCATAGTATCTCACTTCACTGAGAATAATTTGTTTGCAGTATACCAACATGGCTTTCGTAAAAAAAGGTCTTGCATATATCACAACTACTTAAAGTTATGGAAGATTTAGTTACCATGCTAGAGAATAAGTACTCTGTTGATATAATTTACCTTGATTTCCATAAAGCTTTTGATACGGTTCCGCATGTGAGATTATGGAAAAAAATGGAAGCATATGGTATAGTAGGTAAGTTGCTAAACTGGACTGGAGACTTTTTGTCTCTCTCTCTCTCTCTCTCTCTCTCTCTCTCTCTCTCTTTCTCTCTCTCTCTCTCTCTCTCTCTCTCTCTCTCTCTCTCCAGGAACTTTTGTTTTGTATGTCTCATGAAAAACATAAGACTGATTTCATGATATTGATTTTCAACCTGCTTTATACGTATTTTAGATTTCACAACAGATGTATGTTAAAAAGTGAACCATAGCAAACAGATCACTCTGTGAAGGGTACATTTTCTGCATAACACCATTACAATTGGCTGAATTAGCACACATGTTCTGCATAAGACCGTTACAACTGGCTGAATTAGCACACATGTTCTGCATAAGACCGTTACAACTGGCTGAATTAGCACACATGTTCTGCATAAGACCGTTACAACTGGCTGAATTAGCACACATGTTCTGCATAAGGCCGTTACAACTGGCTGAATTAGCACACATGTTCTGCATAAGACCATTACAATTGGCTGAATTAGCACACATGTTCTGCATAAGACCGTTACAACAGACTGAATTAGCACACGTGTTCTGCATAACACCGTTACAACAGGCTGAATGAGCACACATGTTCTGCATAAGACCGTTACAACTGGCACAGTTGAGTTAGCACACATGTTCTGCATAAGACTGTTACAACTGGCACAATTAGCACACATGTTCTGCATAAGACCGTTACAACTGGCACAATTAGCACACATGTTCTGCATAAGACCATTACAACTGGCTGAATTAGCACACATGTTCTGCATAAGACCGTTACAACTGGCTGAATTAGCACACATGTTCTGCATAAGGCCGTTACAACTGGCTGAATTAGCACACATGTTCTGCATAAGACCATTACAATTGGCTGAATTAGCACACATGTTCTGCATAACACCGTTACATGCAGCTTGTACTGGTAGTGAAGGGGTCACTGACTTCTGGTAACAGGAAGAACAGTACACTTCCCTGGATGAAAGACCATGTCCCAGCTCTTCTCCCATTCTCCAAGGCGATGGAGGTCCTCTTGTAGCTGGTCTTGGTCTCGCTGGGATGTGACTACTCTATAAGCTGCAGTGTCATCAGCAAACAGCCTACAAGGTGAAGTCAGGCTCTCAGGGAGATCATTGATGTATACAAGGAACAAGCAAGGTCCTAAGACTGATCCTTGTGGTACATCTGACCTCACCCTGACATATTCTGATTGGGCTCCCTCCACTACAACTGCTTGACGTTGGTTTGACAGAAATCCCGTGATCCAGCGGTTGACCTCACTCCCGATGCCATAGTGGTGAAGCTTGTGTAAGAGGAGACTGTGATTTACCTTGTCAACTGCTTTAGCGAAATCCATGACAAGGATGTCAGTCTGTCGTCCCTCTTCCATGCTGTCTACCAACTCATCAATGAACTCCAGGAGCTGGGTCTCGCAGGATCGCTGTCTCCTGAACCCGTGCTGCCGGGCATAGAGGATGTCGTTCCGCTCTAGATGCTCCATCACAGAGCTCACGATGGTGTGCTCCAGCAATTTGCAAGAGATGCAGGTCAAGGAGACAGGCCTGTAATTTGCTGGGTCGTAGTGCTTCCCCTTCTTGTAGATTGGTACGACGAGCGCATCCCTCCAGTCAGATGGAACTTGACCAGTAGTGAGGGATGACTGAAAGATGGCAGTGAGTATGGGAGCTATTTCCTCCGCGAGTTCTGTTAAGACTCTTGAGCTGACTCCATTGGGACCACTGGCTTTATGAGGGTCTAGTTCTTTCAACAATCGTTTGACTCCTTCCTCAGTGACCACAACAGTGTTCAGCTGTGAGTAAGCCTTGTCTGCCATACTGCACTTCTCCAAAAACTCATTGTGGGAGTAATTTCTGCCATCACTGAACACTGACTGAAATTGTTGATTGAGGGCCTCTGCTTTTTCTTTTGGGTCAGATAACAGGGTTCCGTTCATCTTGAGAGAAGCAACTCCTGCATTGGTTGACCTCTGGTGCTTGATGTATGTCCAGAAGCGTTTGTACTTGCCAGCTTGCTCGGAGTCTTCTCCAATCAGGGTGCTGCTGAGGTATTCCCAGTATGCCCTACGTATTTTCCGCTGAGCTTCTCTTCTGAGTTCTCGTGCCTTCACCCTCAGTTCTTCGGTACCCTGTTTCTCCCATTTTTTGTAGGCTCTATTTCTCTTATTGATGAGGTGCTTTAATTCAGAGGATATCCATGGTAGAAATCTCCTGGTTCCTGATAGTTTGGTTGGAATGAAGGTGTGGATGGCTTGCTGGAGTGTAGCTTTAAATAGACTCCAGATTTCCTCAGTGTTCATCATGTCTCTCCTTTCTACAACATCTGCAGCCAGGTTCCTCATCACCTCCCTTAGCCCATTCCTGTCTGCCTTCTTGTAGAGTAAGATGGTTCTTTCTACTGGCTTTTTCTTCAGTGGGGAAATGATGAACTCAGCATACACTATGCTGTGATCAGAGAGGCCTGGAATAACTTCCACTCTGGGAACAAGCTGAGGACAGTTGGTGAAGATAAGGTCCAGGATGTTCTCCTCTCTTGTTGGTTCCATCACCATCTGCTCGAGGCCATGGTCATGGATGATGCTGGCAAGCTTATGATGGAGATCTGGACAGGGAGACTGAGGTTTCAGCGTCATTGCAGGTCAGTCCCAGCCTGGAAAGTTTAAGTCCCCTCCAATAAGGAAATGTGCACTGGGGATCATAGCTGACCTGATCAACGACGATTCGAAATGAAATAGTGACTCCCTGTCAGTAACATGTGGCCTGTAGTAAGAACAGAGATAGAGAGATCTTTTTCCCTTGAGTTTCAGCTGGACCCAAACAATCTCACAGTCTGTTTCAAGCTCGGGAACTGCAGAAGGTCAGATTTTGAACTGGATATGGCTCCTAAACAGTTATCAATGAATCGTCTGAAGAAGTCAGGGAATATTCCTTGGAGGTGATCTTTTCCTCCACGTATCCAACAAAAAGGCACGCACATGACGGTCCAATTTTGGTACCCATGAGCACTGCGTATTTGTCGGTAGTGGTTTTCAGCAAAACAGAATGAGTTTGACATAACTACAAATTCTACAGGATGGACTGTAGTGGTGATATCAATATTCAGAAGACTTCCTGGAGGAAGTGACCGGCAAGCTGCAAAACTTTCATTGTGAGATATATATTAGTGGACAAAGTTGTCTCATCCATTGTGAAGAGGAAACGAAGAGGAATGTCAAGGAAGGTTGAAGATGTTGAGAGCATGGTTGGTGTCTTTAATGGAGGTGGCAAGGGCTGCAACCAGAAGCTGAAAGACAGAGTCCTAGAACTCAGAGATGAGAGTAGTGGGACAAGAACAGACAGAGATGATGGGTCGATCTGGATTGTCTGGTTTGTGGATGTTGGGCAGGAGACAGATTCATGGGGTTCACTGGTGATAGCAGATGAAGCCTCAGAGGGGAAGTGTCCAGAAGAGAAAGCATTTATAACTGCCTTGCGAACAAAAACACTGTCTTGGTTTGCTGTTCCTGACAATTTTTTTTCCCATAAAGAGTAAAATCTGATAACTGACGTTTGGACTCATCGAGATAAAAGTCTGTATGCCACACAACATTTACCCCACCCTTGCCTGCAGATTTAATCAAGATGTCTGTGTGACCGAGAACTTTCGCAAAAGCAAGTAGGTCTATCTATGTAAAAGTGTAGGGCTCCAAATTGTCCAGGTCTTGGAGTCCAGGTGTCGGGCTCTATGGGAAATAAATGGGAAATATCTGTGTGATCATTGGTGAACAGGAACGAAAAAGACCCATAGAGTGGATTCAACTGTCAGATTATCTCATGCTAGTGAAAATTTCACTGCGTTTTGTTCACAAAGCTATCACATCCATTTGTGGCCAGAAAGACAAAAAATTCCTACGAACAAAGGGGTTAGTTAACTTGTACTGACCAACACCAACTAGCTAAAGAATGACTTTTCCTTATCGCTACGAGGCACGCTCGACCAAAGGGGTTAGTTACCTTGACACCAACACCAACTAGCTAAAGAATGACTTTTCCTTATCGCTACAAGGCACGCTCGACCCAAAGGAATCAAGAGTGTCCGTTGCCACAGCTTCTTCCGAGGCAGCGCATTCCAGTCTCAGATGGTAGATGGTGTGGAATCGTGACACATTTGGTGGAGCATTGAATCTGTCGCAGCAGTGCTCATGACAACGTCGTTGTTGGGTAACTTGCTCACAGCTGCTTGGTCATTTATCATTACGTGGAGCATGGCCAACTTTGCTTCTTTCCGTCGATGCTGGAGAGAAGGCCAATGCAGTTTTTTTTGTTTGTTTTTTTTCAAACATGACTATCGATTCTCTCTGTCTTTGTCTGTCTGTCTGCCTCTCTCTGTCTGTCTCTGTCTCCCTCTCTCTTTCACCACACACACACACACACACACACACACACACACACTCTCTCTCTCTCTCTCTCATAGAGAGAGAGAGAGAGAGAGAGAGAGAGAGAAGGGGAGAGAGAGAGAGAGAGATTCTGTTTCAGTTTTATCAAGGATGTGTCGCTGCGAGCGGACTTTAGTCCCTATATGTTACATCACATCTGCTAAGTCTCGAAATCATGCTGCACAAAGATCTACAGTTGATGGACAGATGAATTAATGACTATGATGAAATGATTTTAGGACGTGGATTGCATGTGTCTGAACTAGTTCAGTGTTAGATATCAACAAGGATAGTGGAATTATCCATGACTTTTAGGATTCTTTGTGTTCCTACGGTGTTGTTAGGGCTCAGGGATTTTCAAGTGGAAAGTCTAGCAGACAATAGGAAACCAAAACAAAAAAGAAGAAGAAAAAGGAAAGCGGGTGGGAGGTCATATCGATCGTGCTTCCACATAAAGTAAAGAAAACATTGAGGCTGTTTCAAAGGCAGGCACTTCATGTCTTGAGGGCTGATCTGTGCAGTGGGTATGTTTTAATGAGGACTGATGTTCTGAGAGGTGTTACATGCAGCTTTCCAAATGATTCAGTTTTACTTTCTCACAGCAAAAGCTTTCATGCACAAGTTGTTCTTTCGTGGTAGTCTTGGCATGCAGCTTTGAGTGTACTGGAGCATATACCTATAGCGTTTTGGGCTTAACCCATAACTGTGGACAGCCCATGTCGTGTGACTGTCACACTAAGCATGGTGCAGTACGCGGAAGTTCCACTGAACTGCCGTTCATCACTTTTTGTCTGGCCACGTTGCCGAAAGTAAGTTTCTGTTCTACTGACAGTCTCACACGGTAACAGTTATACGTGTAATTATTATGTTTAAAAAGCCGAAAGAACCTCGTAAACAGCAAAGGCTGAAAGTTTGGATATTGTTCATCACGATGTTGAAAACCTTTGAACTTGATTGCACACCCCAAACAAAACCAGTCTGCTAATGAACGCACTTAGAGAGATAACATGCAAGCAACCCATTTTGTGGGCACCGTGCACATCTGTGCTGAAGTTAAGCGAAAATGCTCCACTGGTCCAGGATTTAAGCTTTAACATCGTTCGCCGGTGTGCATGTAGGTCGAAGAAGAGTCACGTGACATGAACCATGTAGATGAAATAAGGTACAGCCATTACAGGGAAGAAACACAATCTTCTGCATCCTCTTCTTCATCCTTGTTGTAGGCAACCTACTTCACTGTTTGAAGATTCTGCTGCACAAGGTGACTTACCAAACCGCTATATGAGAAACAGCTGTTGTGCAGCTGTACCAGAGCTGTCTGCATGCATAAAGCTTTTGGTGAGGGATCAGAGGTTGAGTTGTCAGATCCACCCACATTTACCCCAAGCTTAACCCCAGTATCGACCTGACATTGAGCAGGCCCAGCAGGAACCTAAATGCGGGGAGAGAGGGGGAGAGGGGAGGAGGAAAGCATGGTTGCACGGCTGTGAGGGAGGAGAAGGGTGGGGATGCAAAAAGAGGTGGAGGAGGGGGTGGGGAAGGAGAGCATAACAAATTCAGCCAGTGATGCCATCATAGACTTGAAGGCACTGTCTGTCCCAGCAGGCATGCTGTTTCAATCTGCAACAGCGCAATGGAAAAATCTCTTCTGCCCAGGTTTGTACATTGAGGTTGTGTCTAATATATCAGGTGTGATATCAGGTGCCAAAGGATGGGTAGCCTGTCAAGAGGTGGGGAAGGGAAGGGGGGGGGGGGTGCTTTGCACCTGTGGCAAAGTGGACTTAGGGCATGGGCAAGAGCCCGATCGAAAACCAAGGATTTTCAACTCAATCTTATATGTGCAGGATGTTTAATCTCATCTTCGTGCCTGCCACTTCGCACAGATTAATCATGCAGACTAAATCTGCTGGGTATTGTGGATCAATAGAAGCAGCAGAGACAGCAAGCAACCAGCGCTCAGTTCAGCCAGGCAAACCATCTGGAGACCGGACCAACATGGATGTTTCTCTTCTCTCTTTTATGTCAGCAAAGATGGTCAGCAAGCATCTGTCAGCCAGAACCGTCAGCAAGAACCCGTCAGCAAGAACCACCTCGCAAGAACCGCGCAAGAACAACCCAAGAACCACCCAAGAACCCCCCAAACACACGCACACTCTCCTTTTATACATGCTGGTCGTCAATGGATCTGATGACCAACACTACCACATCATCCTAACAACATGACATGAAATCGAGGAAACAGTTCGCTTGGGAAAAGTGAACCTGGGTTCAAAACCCAGATTACTGCGCATTAAGGTTCGAACACTTGAAGCTAAGAGAGAAATCTTGACAAATGCACGCCAGCTAAACAAAGGAGTACATGACCAGGCTAAAAGGATCTACATAAACCCTGACTACACTCCCACAGAGAGAGTCAAAAACAAAGAACTGAGACAGGAACTCAAAAGAAGGATTGAGGAGGGAGAGACTAACATAGGCATAAGAAGTGGCAAAACTGTCAGGGTGAAGTGGTCGAGTAGACCAAGTCTGGAAGGCCAAAAGAAAGACTGACAACCCACAAAAGAAGAAAATGCTGTAAATAGTTCTGTAAAGAGTTCTAATATTGCATCCAAAGAAGTTGATAGTTTTGTTGAATGTTCGGCGTTGTATAGTAATGCGGATGGATTTCTTAATAAAACAGATGAAATGTTAACATTAGTGGAAAACAATAAACCAAGCATAATAGCAATTACAGAGGCAATAGCTAAAAATCAATCTGATGTCAATCTAGAAGAGTATTCTATACCTGGTTATGATACATACTTCAACTTAAACCCTAAAAGAGGAGTAATTATATATGTGAAAGAGTCTCTAAACTCACAATTAAACATTGAGATGAATGGAAATAACTTTGAAGAAAGTGTCTGGATCCAATTTGTCACAGGGGATGGGCAGAAATCACTAGTTGGATGCATTTATAAGAGCCCAAATGGAACAGCAGAAAATGAGAAAGAAATGATTAAACTCTTAAAGAGAGACATTTTAAATAAATTTGACTGTGTGTGCATCATGGGGGACTTTAATTTTCCAAATATAGACTGGAAAGGGAAATGGGCTGGAGAGAGTGAACAAGAATTTATAGAATGCCTAAGAGATACATATTTATCACAAGTTGTGTCAAAGCCAACAAGAAGAAGAGAAGGACAGAGAGCAAATATTCTAGATCTGGTGATTGTAAATAATGAACAGTTAATTTCAGATGTGGAACACTTGACACCCCTTGGGAAGAGTGACCATGAAGTTTTAAGTTTTAAACTATACTTGGCTGATAAGCATGAAAGGGTTATTAACGAAATACATTTCGACATGAAAAATGGAAACTTCGGACAAATGAGGAGTGAGTTAAAGGACTTAGACTGGTCCATGCTTCCAGACTTAGATGTCGAAAACAGCTGGACCTTGATAAAAAAGAAAATTCACGAGGCTATGCAGAGGAATATCCCACAATGTAAAAGAAATAAAAATGGAAGGGTGAAACCAAAATGTATGGATAGAAAACTGATGAAACTCATAAGAAAGAAATACAATCTATATCAGAAGTTCCTAAGGACAAAAGAAGGGAGAGATTACCAAGTATATATAAAGATAAGAAATGAATGTAGTAGACAGGTATGGACAAGTAAAAAGGAGTTTGAGAAAAAATTGTCCAGGGAATGTAAATCAAATCCAAAGCTTTTTGGAAGTACGTCCAGTCAAAAACCAAGGCGAGGGTAGGTATAGGACCCTTAAGGGCACAAGATGGAAATACTATGACAAAGGATGAGGACAAAGCTGAGGTTTTAAACAACTTCTTTGCTAGTGTATTTACACGAGAAGATAGATGTAATATACCAGATATAGAACCAAAATGTAACTCTAAAGGGAAAGCAGTATATGATGTAAGCATCACTCCAGATATAGTTAAAAAGAAGCTTGAAAATCTAAATCCGAATAAAGCACAAGGGCCAGATGAAATTCCATCTCGAGTCTTGAGAGAGCTTAGTGCAGAGCTAGCCAGCCCTCTTAGTGTACTTTTTAATAAATCCATTGAAGAAGGAAGTTTACCTAATGACTGGAAGGTTGCAACAGTAATTCCCATTTTTAAAAAAGGAACTGGAACCGATCCTGGAAATTACAGACCCGTAAGTTTAACAAGTGTGACTTGCAAAATACTTGAATCAATAGTAAGAGATATTATAGTGAACCATATGAAAGAAAATGAGTTGTATGCCAAGTGTCAGCATGGCTTCCATCAACATAGATCTTGTGTTACACAGTTACTTGAAGTTATGGAGGATTTTACTAAAGTAATAGATAGTGGTGAAAGTATTGATGTTTTATACTTAGATTTTCGCAAGGCATTTGACTCTGTACCTCACGCGAGATTACTTAATAAACTTAAACCATATGGGATATTAGGGAAAATATTCGTCTGGATTGAAGATTTCTTAAGAAATAGAATACAGTACGCTAAAGTTGGATCATCTGTTTTCAGTAAGGCTGATGTCATTAGTGGAATCCCACAAGGTAGCATCCTCGGGCCAGTATTGTTTACAATATTTATTAATGACTTGCCAAATGGGTTAAAAAGCACGTGCAAGATCTTTGCAGATGATACTAAATTATATATTTTACCATCTGAACACCATAAAATGCAAAACGATATTGATTGACTCATTGATTGGTCCAATACATGGAACTTATATTTTAATGCCACTAAATGCAAAGTATTACACATTGGTAATAAAAACCCTAAACTAGATTACAATATGAAAATTGGAACTCAAGATGTTACCATAACCTCATGTGAAGAAGAAAAGGATTTGGGAGTAACTTTTGATACAGGCTTAATGTTTGACAGGCACATTACACATGTTGTAAACAAAGCTACTCGGATGATAGGCATTATAAAAAGAACTTTTACATACCTTGATAAAAATACTTTCCTTAGATTATATAAAGCAATGGTAAGACCGTTCCTCGAATACGGAAATGTAATATGGTATCCGAGATTAAAAAGGCAGTCAATAGAAATTGAGAAAGTGCAGAGGAGGGCTACAAAGTTAATACATAACATAAACAATTATACATACGAAGAAAGACTGAGATTCCTAAAATTACCATCCCTGAAAGCAAGAAGAATACGAGGGTATTTAATCCAAACTTATAAGATTTTCAATAACCTTGATGATATTGACCAGTCATGTTTTTTTTCAGCTTGCACTAACCAATATAACACGTAACAGTTGTGATAAAATACAAATCCAGCATGCCAATACTAACTTAAGGAAATATTCATTCAGTCAGAGAGTAGCACCCATTTGGAATAAACTAACACCTGATATAAAGCGTGCACCAAATATTAATTCATTTAAAAATCTTATCGATAAACATCACACATTTACAGATATTAGGTACGTTTTTGATGGTTAAAATTGAAAAAATAACAATAAATGCCTCAACAAAAAACAAACAAACAAACAAACAAAACAAACAAAAAACTGGGCTCGCTTAAGACCTGACCAAAAACAATATACGACAATGAAGGGGCATACAAAGCTGAAAGGCTATGATGAAAATATTTCATCGCCCCTATTTTGAACTTGAACTTGAAACAAATCTAACGACCAACTCTACAACATCATCCTACCAACATGATATCGAAGCAAAAATAATACTATAACAAACTATCGATAAACTCAGTATAATAATCTAATCCTAACCAACAACTATTAAACGAAACTTAATCAAGTTTCCGATGATTTGCTTGCCTTCGTTCCTAGAACAAAATGTAAACAAGCAAATCATCGTAGCAACTAACCTTAGCAACTGTAACAATTTGTATTCCCAAATAATTGATTTCTCTTTTTCGTTGATGTTTTCGTTATTGATGTATGATTTATGTTCAAACTAAAAAAACGACTTAAATGTTTGCTTGTTTCGAATTCGATACAACTTATATTTACCTATCTTCCATGGAAACATATTCTATTTTGGATCTGCAATCTGATCTTTATGATTGAAGAGCGTTTGACGTCATTCGTTTGTTTAAGAGTGATTTCTCTTGCAATAATGGCTGAAAAAAATTGTATCTTCACTTCTCCACATTTACACTGGAAATACTTACGAAAAGGTGAGTACTTTTTATCAACATTCATGATTTGGCAATGAAAACATCTAGGAAAACGTCTTCTGCTAGCGGAAATTAAATTCGAACTTAAAGTTTGATACCCATATACAAAACATTGCCCAAAAAGCAAACATGATGATTGGACTAATAAGATCTTTTTTCATATATGGATGAGGATATGTTTAGAACATTATGCAACATTGGTCAGACCAATACTGGAATATGCACAAATAATCTGGGCACCATGGTTAAAGAAACATATAACAACCCTAGAGGCAATACAGAGAAGAGCGACAAGACTAGTGTCATACATAAAGGACTTAACATATGAAGACAGACTGAAACACTTGAATTTGTTTTCACTAAGCTACCGACGAAGAAGAGGGGACCTGATTCAGATGTACAGACTTATCAAGGGAAAGGACAATATTGACATAAACGAATTAGTGACCTTTAATAAAGGTAACAGAACAAGTGGACACACCTTTAAGTTAAAAAAATTAAATGGAATAAAAGATTGTAGAAAGTATCATTTCTCTAGAAGAGTCTTTCAAGACTGGAATAGGCTTAGTGATGATATAGTCCTGAGTACCAGCTTGGATGATTTCAAAGGCAAAATAGACAATTTTTTTTTTCAAGCACACATTGGTGCACAAAATAGACCACATTTGCCAACGACTGGAAGCAAGTGAGGGAGCCCATAATAAGCCGCGAGGCTTAGGGCCCATACCTGATACTGATACCTGAAAGGGTGGCAATTCAAAAACGGGTATGTTGTTATAGAGAACCCTGGCGAACCCAGGCGAACCCAAGCAAATCCAGGCGAACCTGACTTAAAATATATTAACTTTTCTCGCAAAATAAGTTCATTTGTTAAAACTGAGGTTTTAAAGTTGATTTGTTTGCTAATTTTTTTTATTGATACTTGCAAAAAAAAAAAAAAATGAAACACATGCTAGGGTCGGGGGTGTTTTTCTAGGTTGGGTCAGGTTACCAGAACCCAAGAAGTTTCATTATAGGCCGTACCCTCCAAACTTACTCATGTAAAATTTACACCAAAAGAAACTATACATGTATGTAAATTGTAAGTTTTTTTTTTATTGAGTTAAAACAATAATGAAATAATATTTAGAGTAATATCAACACATTCTTCAAGTAAGAAATAAAGTAAAAAATATATGTAGGCCTAACACTATATATATATATTTATATATATTATATATATATATATTAACAAACCATACATACAAAGCAGTGTTCATAAATAATATTGAAAGTAAATTGGTGAAGTAAGATACAATTGTGAAATAAATATTCTATATATAGAAAGTTATAATCATGTTTTAAAATAAGCAGTTCAGTGGAAATCCCAGAAGTTGGCCGACTTAGTAGAAAAGATACTGGAGCTAGTAGAGGGACTTTATAAGGAAATCAGGAGAAGCCTGCTTGGTTTAGGGGACTATGTAAAGGAGAAAGAGTACCAGGCCTTTTCGATGGAGAACAGTAGGTGTAGTATGTCAGATGAAAGACGAGAGAGACATTTTTGGCGCTACAAGCAGACCAAAAAAGAAGTTGATGCACGGGTCACAAGAACAAAAGATGGACATGTTGCCATAACACCAAGACATGGAGGGAAGAAGCCACACCAGAAAAAAACGCAAACGTGCAGAGAGGACCACTTACATCCCAAAATGCAGAAGAAAGTTACCATCCGTTCTGTCTTAAATGACCTGACTTGTTATTATCTTCATATATGTGTGCATATAGAATATTTACACAATTGTATCTTATTTCACCAATTTACTTTCAATGTTATTTATGAACACTGCTACAAGTATGTAGAATAGTATTAGGCCTACATATATTTTTTACTTTATTTCTTACTTAAAGAATGTATTGATATTAATTACTCTAAATATTATTTCATTATTGTTTTAACTCAATAAAAAAAACCTTACAATTTACATGTATAGTTTCTTTTGGTGTAAATTTTACATGAGTAAGTTTGGAGGGTACGGCCTATAATGAAACTTCTTGGGTTCTGGTAACCTGACCCAACCTAGAAAAACACCCCCGACCCTAGCATGTGTTTCATTTTTTTTTGCAAGTATCAATAAAAAAAAAATTAGCAAACAAATCAACTTTAAAACCTCAGTTTTAACAAATGAACTTATTTTGCGAGAAAAGTTAATATATTTTAAGTCAGGTTCGCCTGGATTTGCTTGGGTTCGCCAGGGTTCTCTATAACAACATACCCTTCAAAAACTAAACGGGTTCTTCTTCTTCTTCCTAAAACACTGGTTCACTCAAAAACGAGTAGGTCACCAGCACCTATGTTAAAGAGTAAAATAAAATAACATAAAATAGTGCGACTTAGTCTGTTGGCCTCTGGAGCAAATTTGGCAACAAGGGGTCGCACTCGATATTCAAGAAGTTAAAAGCAATGGCCAGATTCAGGCCCAGGTAACCATAAAATATCTGGGAAGTTAAAAAATAAAATAGAAAATCGTCAATATGCAGATCTCAAAACTGTCGTATCAATTTGCTTTTTAAATGAGACTGCATTTGTGGCAATCTTGATGGCACCCGGCAGTGAGTTCCACAGCCGCACAGAACTAGGATAAAATGAATGTAAGTGGCTGTCAATATTTGATGCATTTATGGTATAACATTGACCGCCACTCCTGGTGCTACTTTTATTCAATACTACTTGTTCCATTGGAATATCAGTTAGTTTAGCTCTGCCTTTGAAGAAGATATTAAGTTTGATAAAAGCTCTTCTCTCTTCTAAGGGTTTCCATTCTAATTTCCTCATGTTCTTCCTAGTATTCCCCTTTTCTCTGATATGGTTCCCTGTTAGTGTTTCGATCAGAGGAGTCCGTGGGTTTGCTTGAAATGCGAGAATGCAATAGAAGAAGGTAATGATGATGTGATAGAGTGCCATGGGTGCAAAGAATGGTGCCACAAGACATGCACTGAGTTGACAGGAGCACAGTATAACTGTCTGAAACATGGGGGTAACTTCATTCAGTGGTTTTGTGAGGACTGTAGAGAGGATGACAATGGAGAAAAAGGGCACAGATCAAGACTTGAGGCAAAAATGGACAGTAGTTTGAAAGTGTTGACCTCTGTTCATGATAGACTGGACAGATTAGAGGGTACACAGAAAGAAAGTCTGAAAGAAGTTGAAAGCAAAATAGAGGAGGTGGTAGAGAGAAAGGTCAAAGACTACATGGAAGAAAGTGAGCAGAGGGAAAAGAGGAAGCTCAACGTAATAATATGCAATCTACCAGAGAGCTCAGCAGAGTCTCCAGAAGAAAGGAAGAATGAAGACCAGGAAAGAGTCAGAGATTTGGTGAGCAAAATCACAGATGTTCAGAGAAATGAGGTAAATAACCCAGTCAGGTTAGGCAGAATCCAGGTAGGCAGAAATGCTAAACCAAGACTCCTGAGAATGGAAGTCAGAACTGAGGAAGCCAAAAAGAAAATAATGAAAAATGTCCAAGGATTAAACAAGCATGTCAAGGAAGGAGAAAACAAGATTTACATTTATAAACAATGACACCATAAAATAAGAAAGAGAACAGATCAAATCATTGAAAGCTGAACTGAACCAAAGAAAGACAAATGGGGAGACAAACTTGAAGATTGATTACAAGGCTGGCAAGATTGTGACATTCACACCCAAACAGAACCAAGCTGGTGCTGCTGTCTCAGATCAGGGTCCGGACGAGGTCCAGACCCTGAACTGGTGAAACACTGACTGTCGAGCAAACCACAAGATGTATAGCTGTACAAAGCAAAAACTTTATTCCTCTGAAGTTAATGACAATTTCACAAATGTTACATCCAGACTGTTTTAGGGAAAAATAATTGTAAATCTAAATGTAATGACTCAATGAGAGTTTTGTACAGTAATGTAGATAGTCTTCTGAATAAAAAGGATGAGTTTTTAATTCGTATAAATATTTATTTATAAATGAGGAGAAGCCAGATATTATTGGCTTAATGGAAGTAAGAGCAAAAAATGTTTTATATGCAGCAAAAGATGTTGAATTTGAAATTCCTGGCTTTGATATGTTTCTAAATAAGGAACCTAAAAGGGGTATAGCCATGTCATTTGCAAAGGAGCTAAATGCACAACTTTGCGTAGAGTTTGATAACAAATTTCAAGAGCAATTATGGTGTACTGTTAGGGGTGGTAATGATGAGACAGTATTAGTAGGGTGTATATATACAGAAGCCCAAACTCAAATGATGAAAACAATAATGAGCTATTTAACTTGCTAAAAGCAGAAAAAATGAGTAGATATATTTGGTGATTTTAATTTTCCTGCTGTAAAATGGGATGGAACTTGGAATGGTGATAAAAGTAATGATGTTATTGAAAACTTTAGAGATGCCTTTTTAATACAGAAAGAAAGTGACTAGCCCAACTCATGTTCGGGAAGGACAAAAGCCAACAATTGATGACTTAGTTTTAGTTAATGAAGAATCCTTGATCTCTGGTATTGAATGTGACCCTTTGGGTAAAAGTGATCACTTGATTTTAACATTTGAACTGTATGTTCCCAAAGAGAAGACTAAAGAAAACCCTAGGTACAAATTTGATTTACAGAAAGGAGACTATAATAAAATGAGGAAAATGCTTTCAGAGAGTGTCAACTTGCTTACAAATGATCAGGATGTCGAGGAAATGTGGAATGTCTTAAAATGTGAAGTTGTAAGATGTATGGACAAATGTATTCTAAAGACTAAATGTAGCCAAAATAAAATGCGTAAACCACTTTGGATGAATGATAAAGTACTTAAAAAGATTAAGAAAAAATATAGACTTTTTCAAAGGTATTTATTGACGAAAGATGGGAAAGAATACAGTAAATATGCAAAAATGCGAAATAAGGGCAAAAGTGAAATCAGATCAACAAGAAAAGCTTATGAACGTAAAATAGCAGAACAATGTAAAAAAGAAAATCCCAAATGTTTTTGGAAATACGTGCAAGAACGTACAAAAGTAAACACAGGGGTAAATACTCTAAATGATGGTAAAGGAGGGTTGGCCAAGTCAGATATGGAGAAAGCTGAAGTTTTAAATGAGTAACAGTTTTTCAAAGTGTCTTTGCTAATGAAGATACAAACAACATACCTGATCTTACTGAATGTAGTAAATCTAGAATTTCAGTTACAGATATAATAATTACTTCAGCTGCAGTAGAGAAAAAGTTGTTTGAATTGAATCAATCTAAAGCGCAGGGACCTGATTTAATACTGTAC
>JAMYXO010003022.1:17500-21509 GCA_033310375.1 Conus canariensis | reverse complement strand
GAGAGAGAGGAGAGAGAGAGAGAAGAGCGGGAACTGGGGGGGAACGGAGGATGAGGAAGCAGAGAAAAAGGCGGGAATGGTTCGGATGAAAAGAAAAATCATACAAAAAGCTTTTTTCATCTTGATCTTTAAAAAGAAAAAACAAAAGTGTAAAGGCACAATCCTTTCTTGATTAAAGAAGGGGTTTTAAAAATTGAGGTTACTATACAAAGCGCGACGAAGGGCCCCAAAACGAGCTTCAAAAAGGAAACAAAGTCGCATACAAAGAACCCCCCGCCGTCCCCCCCCCCCCCCCCCTTAACACCCAAAAACCACACAACACCCACCACACCCCAACACACAAAAACACAGCACAACAGATAACATAAAATTTTAAAAACACAAAAACAAATTCGCGCTATGCATACAAAAAACATCCATGAGCAAGAAAAAAACCACACACCACACACAAAAACCCCCCACACACACACACACACCCACACACACAAAACTTTCTCTCTTCTCTCTTTTTCGCTATGTGGCACACACCACCGACAAAACACACACAACAACAAAAAACACCACACTTCTCCTCTTTCTTAAAAACCACCAACATACACGTACAAAAACACAACACACCCACCACACACACACACACCACAACCACACACACAACTTTTCTCTCTTTCTCTTTTTTCGTTTTTTGGGCACACACACATACACGCACATAACACCCCCTACAAACACCCTCTCTCTCTCTCTCTTTCGTTATACACCACACACAACACACACAAACACAAACACACCCCACACACACACCCCACACACACACACCCCACCACATGTGTGTGTGTGTGTGTGTGTGTGTGTGTGTGGTGTGTGTGTGTGTGTGTGTGTGGGTGTGTGTGGTTTGTGTGTGTGTGTGTGTGTGTGTGGCCTGGCTGCGTGTGTTGTTGTCTGTCGCTTCTCTTCTGTCTGTCTTCTGTCTGTTGTTTTCCCATGTATTCGTCAGCTGCTCTCTGTTGTCACTGTGCCCCGCCCCTCCCTCTCTCTCTCTCTCTCCCCCCCCACCCTATCTCTCCCTCCTCTTCCTGTCCCCCCCCCCCCCCCCCCCCCCCCCCCCCCTTCTCTCTCTCTCTCTCTCTCTCTCTCTCTCTCTCAAAACAATTCGAGGTGCTGTGTACAGAAATGGGGAACGAGGAAGAGCGTGCATGAGGGTATATATAGTGGGCAAGGTGATGAAAAGAGGGAAGAAGAAGAAGAAGAAGGAGAAGAAGAAGAAGAAAGAAGAAGAAGAAGAAGAAGAAGAAGAAGAAGAAGAAGAAGAAGAAGAAGAAGGAGAAGAAGAAGGAGGGTCAAGAGCGGATACCCAGAAGAGCCCACAGAAGACAAGACGTCAGACCATAACTCAGCGGCAGGCTGACAGGAGCATCCAAACCCCGCGCCTTCTGTACAGAAGATCAAGATAGTGTCGCTACTTTCTTTTTTAGACACCCCCTCCCCCCTCCCCCTGCAAAGGACAGTACGTTTTTTGCTAGCGTCCACTGGGTTTCTTTGTCTGTCTCCCAGCCAAATTACTCGAAAACTACATGAGCAATTTGAACAAAATTTAGTGGGAAGGTGGTCGATAGTACAAGGTCGATCTCATTGAATTCTGGTACGGATCTGTGCTCCTGGATCCATGAACGGATACGGGATCTGTTCCATCTTGACAGAGTGTTGTGTTCTCCTGATTGTCCCTCTTAGATTCTGTTTCTGCCGCCGAGGCGGGTTATGTTTTCATTCGTGTCCATTGGTTTGTTTGTCTGACTTTCGGCAAGATTACACACACACACACACACACACACACACACACACACACACACACACACACACACACACACACGCACACACACATACACACACACACACACGCATACACACACACACACACACACACACACACACACACACACACACACACACTCACTCACACTCACACGTGCATGCGCGCGCGCATACATTAACGCACGCACGTACACAGCGCGCACGTTCGCACAGGCCCACATAAAGTACCGGTGGAAATAAGAGACAGAGCCAGAGATAGTGGCACAGAGAGAGAGAGAGAGAGAGAGAGAGAGAGAGAGGAGAGAGAGAGAGGAGAGAGAGAGAGAGAGAGAGAGACAATGACAATGACAATGTTTTAATGTTAGGCCTCCAGCCTGTAAACATAGGTACACGTAAACAATGTAGTGGCTATCCAAACAGATGGATGATAGGAATCAACTTACATTTGTAGCAATAAGGAGAGAGAGAGACAGACAGACAGAGACAGAGAGAGAAGAGAGAGAGAGAGAGAGAGGAGAGAGAGAGAGAGAGAGAGGAAGGCAGGGAAAGACAGAAAAGTGGCGGGGGAGGGGGTTGGGGGGCGAAAGAGGGAGATGAAGGGGTGCTGAAAAGTATTGCATGTGGAAGGAGAATCGTCCGAATTCAACGGGTTTTTGTGTGTTTTTTTTTCATCTTCATTCTGTATATTGTTAATAATTATTATGTTATGTTATAATTGAAACAATTTCAGTGAAACTTCTCTCCCCACCCGACCTCTTCCCCGCTCCCCCTTTCTACCCTTCTTTCTATCTGTCTGTAAGTCTGTCTGTCTGTCTGTCTGTCTGTCTGTCTGTCTGTCTGTCTCTCTCTCTCTCCTTGTAAGATTAATGATAGGAAAACGTTTTCGTCACCAGCTTTATAGCATACTTTGTGCACTTCAAGCACAAGAAAAGGTAGAGTGTTTGGAGGAATACGAAGGAGACTGAAGAAGACTGAAAACTAAGAGGCGTGTAGGTGCCACAGGTGGGGAGAGGGGTGAAGAAGGAGGGAACTGAAAACAACACTGGGGCCGGAATAGCTCAGCTGGTAGAGCGCCGGACTCGTGATCGTGGGGTTGCGGGTTCGAATTTCGGTACAGGGGGATTTTTCCCTCGGAGTTAACACTGGTTCTGACTCCATTTCTCATACAGTCCTTCAAGTGAGACTATAAACCGAGGTTCCGTGTGTGAACGCACGCACAACATCTTGCGCACACGTAAAATCCCATCACCAACTTTCGGAAGAGAAGGCCAGTTTGGCCGTTAGTATGGATGACACGTTACACATAGCATGCACCCTCCCGAAGATGGAGTATGGCTGCCTTAATGGCGGGATAAAAAAACGGCCATACACACAAAACTCCACTGCCTGTCTGTACAGGCAGTGTCCGCGGAAAGAAAGAAGAAAGAAAGAAAGAAAAGAAAGAAAGAAAGAAAACAGCATCAAAAGACAGCAAAAAACCCCAACAAAAAAACAACAACCCCCCCCCCAAAAAAAAAAAAAACATCGCGTGAGCAACACGGGAAATAGTAGGGAAAAATCCAACTGACAATATTGAATTTCTTTCTTTTAAAAAAAAAAAATAATAAAAACTAGGTGACTCTCGTTTTGAAGCCATTGCTGCGCCATAATTGCAAACCATAATCGCGCAATAGAAAACCAAGGAAATATCACAATACACGTTTTGACCCTACGTCTCGACCACGCCATACGAAAGCACAGAGGCTATTGTAAGATTGAAAAAAACTCCGTTTTTTTTTTTTTTTTTCTTTTTTTTTAAAATACATTGCTGTGCGCATACAAACCCGCGAAAGTGAAAAAACAAAAACAAGAGAAGAAGAAGAAAAAAAAAAAACGAATGTGAGGGGGGTGGGGGGTGTGGGGTGGGGGGGGAATCAGTCGCATTTCCAACTACAGTATTACAGCACACAAACGAAGAGAATAATCGGTGGGGGTGGGCGGAGGGGAGGGGTGGGGGAGGCGGGGGGAAAGGAGAGGCGAAGGTGAGGAGGGGGGGGGGGGGGCTGGGGGCTTCTGTTGTGTTTCCACGCCAGTATCTTAACCTGAAAAGCCAGACAACTGTAGGCACACATGCATGAGGAGGGGGGGGGGGGGGGGGAATAAAACAGTCATTTTGACGACAGTATTGCGTCATAGAAAGGCAGGGGGAGCTTATCGCCGGAGC
>JAMYXO010003022.1:7500-10000 GCA_033310375.1 Conus canariensis | reverse complement strand
GTTTTGTGTTGTGTTGCACTGCCTAGCATTTACTGTATCGTATTGCATTTATTGTCTTGTTTTGTGTTGTGGTGGCTTTGTGTTGTGTTGTGTTGTGTTGCACTGCCTAGCATTTACTGCATCGTATTGCATTTATTGTCTTGTTTTGTGTTGTGGTGGCTTTGTGTTGTGTTGTGTTGTGTTGCACTGCCTGCATTTACTGTATCGTATTGCATTTATTATCTTGTTTTGTGTTGCACTGCCTAGCATTTACTGTATCGTATTGCATTTATTGTCTTGTTTTGTATTGCACTGCCTAGCATTTACTGTATCGTATTGCATTTATTGTCTTGTTTTGTGTTGTGGTGGCTTTGTGTTGTGTTGTTTTGTGTTGCACTGCTAGCATTTACTGTATCGTATTGCATTTATTGTCTTGTTTTGTGTTGCACTGCCTAGCATTTACTGCTTGTATTGCATTTATTGTCTTGTTTTGTGTTGTGGTGCTTTGTGTTGTGTTGTGTTGTGTTGTGTTGTGTTGTGTTGTGTTGCACTGCCTAGCATTTACTGTATCGTATTGCATTTATTGTCTTGTTTTGTGTTGCACTGCCTAGCATTTACTGTATCGAATTGCATTTATTGTCTTGTTTTGTGTTGTGGTGGCTTTGTGTTGTGTTGTGTTGTGTTGCACTGCCTGCATTTACTGTATCGTATTGCATTTATTGTCTTGTTTTGTGTTGTGGTGGCTTTGTGTTGTGTTGTGTTGTGTTGCACTGCCTGCATTTACTGTATCGTATTGCATTTATTGTCTTGTTATTGTGTTGTGGTGGCTTTGTGTTGTGTTGTGTTGTGTTGCACTGCCTGCATTTACTGTATCGTATTGCATTTATTGTCTTGTTTTGTGTTGCACTGCTAGCATTTACTGTATCGTATTGCATTTATTGTCTTGTTTTGTGTTGCACTGCCTAGCATTTACTGTATCGTATTGCATTTATTGTCTTGTTTTGTGTTGCACTGCCTAGCATTTACTGTATCGTATTGCATTTATTGTCTGTGTTTTGTGTTGTGGTGGCTTTGTGTTGTGTTGTGTTGTGTTGCACTGCCTAGCATTTTACTGCATCGTATTGCATTTATTGTCTTGTTTTGTGTTGTGGTTGGCTTTGTGTTGTGTTGTGTTGTGTTTGCACTGCCTGCATTTACTGTATCGTATTGCATTTATTGTCTTGTTTTGTGTTGTGGTGGCTTTGTGTTGTGTTGTGTTGTGTTGCACTGCCTAGCATTTACTGTATCGTATTGCATTTATTGTCTTGTTTTGTGTTGCACTGCCTAGCATTTACTGCATCGTATTGCATTTATTGTCTTGTTTTGTGTTGTGGTGGCTTTGTGTTGTGTTGTGTTGTGTTGTGTTGTGTTGTGTTGCACTGCCTAGCATTTACTGTATCGTATTGCATTTATTGTCTTGTTTTGTGTTGCACTGCCTAGCATTTACTGTATCGTATTGCATTTATTGTCTTGTTTTGTGTTGTGGTGGCTTTGTGTTGTGTTGTGTTGTGTTGCACTGCCTGCATTTACTGTATCGTATTGCATTTATTGTCTTGTTTTGTGTTGTGGTGGCTTTGTGTTGTGTTGTGTTGTGTTGCACTGCCTGCATTTACTGTATCGTATTGCATTTATTGTCTTGTATTGTGTTGTGGTGGCTTTGTGTTGTGTTGTGTTGTGTTGCACTGCCTGCATTTACTGTATCGTATTGCATTTATTGTCTTGTTTTGTGTTGCACTGTCTAGCATTTACTGTATCGTATTGCATTTATTGTCTTGTTTTGTGTTGCACTGCCTAGCATTTACTGTATCGTATTGCATTTATTGTCTTGTTTTGTGTTGCACTGCCTAGCATTTACTGTATCGTATTGCATTTATTGTCTTGTTTTGTGTTGTGGTGGCTTTGTGTTGTGTTGTGTTGTGTTTGCACTGCCTAGCATTTACTGCATCGTATTGCATTTATTGTCTTGTTTTGTGTTGTGGTGGCTTTGTGTTGTGTTGTGTTGTGTTGTGTTGCACTGCCTGCATTTTCTGTATCGTATTGCATTTATTGTCTTGTTTTGTGTTGTGGTGGCTTTGTGTTGTGTTGTGTTGTGTTGCACTGCCTAGCATTTACTGTATCGTATTGCATTTATTGTCTTGTTTTGTGTTGCACTGCCTAGCATTTACTGCATCGTATTGCATTTATTGTCTTGTTTTGTGTTGTGGTGGCTTTGTGTTGTGTTGTGTTGTGTTGTGTTGTGTTGTGTTGTGTTGTGTTGCACTGCCTAGCATTTACTGTATCGTATTGCATTTATTGTCTTGTTTTGTGTTGCACTGCCTAGCATGTACTGTATGATATTGCATTTATTGTCTTGTTTTGTGTTGTGGTGGCTTTGTGTTGTGTTGTGTTGTGTTGCACTGCCTGCATTTACTGTATCGTATTGCATTTATTGTCTTGTTTTGTGTTGTGGTGGCTTTGTGTTGTGTTGTGTTGTGTTGCACTG
>JAMYXO010003021.1:7500-21511 GCA_033310375.1 Conus canariensis | reverse complement strand
GTCTGGGGGCTAGAAGGATTATTTATTATCTATCTATACCTTTTTTTTGGAAGGAGAAGGAAGAAGGAAGTGTTTGTGTGGGTGGGTTTTTTTTTGTTTTTTGTTTCATTTCAAATATTTACTTTTTTTTTTGCCCTGAGGTGTCGAAGTACCATTTGCACTGGTAATAAAGTTGCTTAGAAACAGAAGCAGTCATTTACAAGAGAGAGAGAGAGAGAGAGAGAGAGATAGGGAGAGAGGGGGGGGAGTCACAAAGAGGACGACGTATTAGCAAAATATTCATAATGAAAAAATAATAATAATGATAATGATAATAACATTGATAACAATAATTATATGATGATGATGATGATTGTGAGAATGATAAAATAATAATATTAATGATAATGATAACAATAATAATAATAATAATATAATGATAATAATAATGATTAATAACTTTAAAAGACATATCTGTCCGAAATCAGCAGACGAGAGGCCTGCGAGCAGGCAATATGAAGGGTGTGTTCAAGGTGCACTGTGATGACTCCCATACGCTGCCTGTGAAGGATTTTCTATTCATAATCCAAAGCTCTATTGTGAAGGATTTTCTATTATAATCAAAGCTATTTGAAGGTTTTCTATTCATAATCCAAAGCTCTATTGTTCGTTCCGCTTTATTCCTCTTGCAGCAGCCCACCCCCCCCCCCCCCCCCCAGCCCCCCCCCACCCTCCCCCCCCCCCCCCCCCCCCCTCCCCACCCCCCCCCCCCCCCCCCCCCCCCCCCCCCCCCCCCCCCCCCCCCCCCCCCCCCCCCCCCCCCCCCGCAACCCTTTTCTTTCATCTTTGCCATATTGTCATTGTAACGACGAAGGAATTGTTAGTCTACACTTATCACCCCCCCCCCCCCACCCACCCCCACTAATTTGCTCAGTATGCACGTAGATAGATAGATAGATAGATAGATAGATAGATAGATAGATAGATTCTCTCTCTCTCTCTCTCTCTCTCTCTATATATATATATACATATATATATATACACACACACACGCACACACGCACACACACACACACACACACACACCACACACACACGCGCGCCAGCGCGAGCGCGCAAGTGCACACACACACACACACACACACACACACACACACACACACACACACACACACAGAGTCGGACTCAGCCTCACAAACAGACATGTACACGCAAACGATGTATATACATAATAGCTGCAAAGTGATTCGGAAATCATAGGCTCAGTGCTGCCGAAACAGATAGGTCATCAGAGAAGGTTTACGGGCTGTGGCAGTGAAATGTCTTGTGATGAACGGAAAAATATTCCAGCCTGTTGAATCCCGATAAGACAAGACAGATCAAAGAAGTTTGTTGTGATAAACAGGTCATCGGCGGAAGAAACGAGCTCAAGTGATGGGAAACAGAGACGAAGAATGACAGACAAACACTCAGAGCCAGCGCCAGGAACTGAACGGAACCGCGCAGGATAAAATGTGAAGTCAAATTCTGGACTGAAGAGGGAGCCGATGAAAATATCTCAAAAGATGTGTCAGATTCTTTTATTTGAGGGATTTGAAAACTGGACCTTGCTGTGCTGTTCTGGACATTAGTGAATGTATGTGTGTGAGTGAGCGTTGTGTGTGTGTGTGTGTGTGTGTGTGTGTGTGTGTGTGTGAACGAGAGAAAGAGAGTGAGGAGAGAGAGAGAGAGAGAGAGAGTGTGTGTGTGTGTGTGTGTGTATGTGTGTGTGTGTGTGTGTGTGTGTGTGTGTGTGTGTGTGTGTGTTTTGTGTGTGTGTGTGCGTGCGTGCGTGCGTGCGCGCGCATGTTTATGTGTCTGTTGCATGTCAATAGGAAGTATGGTACCCTACATTCAGCTAGTCCCAGACATTGAGGCCATTGGGGTAGTTTGTCCTTATCTTATGCCGCCAGTACCTTTCACGAGTTCTCCTCTGTCTGGTATCAAGTGTTCTCCTCTGTCTGGTATCAAGTGTTCTTCTCTGTCTGTATCAAGTGTTCTTCTCTGTTGGTATCAAGTGTTCTTCTCTGTCTGGTATCAAGTGTTCTTCTCTGTCTGGTATCAAGTGTTCTTCTCTGTCTGGTATCAAGTGTTCTCCTCTGTCTGGTATCAAGTGTTCTTCTCTGTCTGGTATCAAGTGTTCTTCTCTGTCTGGTATCAAGTGTTCTTCTCTGTCTGGTATCAAGTGTTCTCACCAGTTCAATAGGAGTGACACGGAGTGTTCTGGACATTAGGCAGCTTTTGAAACAGGTATTTGGAGCACTTGGAAGGATATTGCCGCTGTAATCAATGGTGTAGAGAACTAGAGAGCAAACAAGAGTCTGGGCACATCTACAGACTAACAGTGGCGGGTGTTGCTTATTTCTTTTTAGCTCTAGACATGCCACCCCGTGGACATTAGTAATTTGTACTTTTGAAGAAAGAGATTGACTAAAAAAAAATTATACAGATTATCTATAATTATTTCAAGAACCCGGTATTCAAACCCTTCACACGGAAGTTGTGGTAGAATGTCTTTTTTTTTTTTTTTTTTTACAAATTCCATATGTTATTCTACACATTTTTCTTTAATTGTCTAAACACGTCGTATATTCTGAAAGGAAAAAGGACAGCAAAAAAAAAAAGTGTCCAACAAAGACTGATCCAGCCTTGAAACTTAAAAACGAAGATGATGACTTTTGCTCTCATGCTTTCATGGTAAAACGGTTGACTGCTATGACACCCATTCACCTCGCAGCTATGCAGACAAAAGGCGCACAGAAATCGAGAAAACTCCCTTTCAGTCATTCACCTGTTACGCAGGTTGGCAAGAAGCATACAAAAACAAACGAGGACATTTCGTTTTCGTCGTTCTTCTAGAACAGAGGTAGGCAAAAGCATGTGGAACAAACAAGACCACTTCCTCTTAGTCATTCACCTAGTACACAGGTAGACAGGAACCACACAGAACAAAGTCCTGTCTGTCATTCACCTAGTACACAGGTAGACAGGAACCACACAGAACAAAGTCCTGTCTGTTATTTACCTAGTACACAGGTGGACAGGAACCACACAGAACAAAGTCCTGTCTGTCATTTACCTAGTACACAGGTAGACAGGAACCACACAGAACAAAGTCCTGTCTGTCATTTACCTAGTACACAGGCAAACAAGAAGCACGTAGAACAAACGAGAACGCTTCCCCATAGTCATTGACCTGGTGATCAAGTAGACAGGAAGCATACAGAACAAACAAGCCTTCTGGTCATTTACCTAACACACAAGTAGACAAGAAGCACGTAGAACAAAGGTACTAGGGTACTTCCTAGTAATTGTTTACCTGTACACAGCGAAGAACACTGTCTCGTAGTCATTCACCTAGAACACAGGTAGACGGGAAGCACACAGGACAAACAATGACGCCTCCTGTAAGTCTTGTCTACACGTGTGCTAGATGAATACGTACCACAAGCGGCATTAATGCGGATTCATGTGCATGTGACAACTTAACTATGGTAGCAAAAGTTGCTTTTTCTCTGTGTATTTTCAGCTGTTTATTATACTCAGTACGGTCTATTGTTTTACTGCTGACCTCATTTATGGCATTATCTGAAACAAACTAAACAAACAAAGACAAAGCAGACGTTACCTGAGTCGCAAAATCTGCAACAGCACTCCACTACTCTCCTCACGGAAAGGCCAAAATAACGTATGAAAAACTACATTCAGCGAGTCACGTCGTGGATCATCATACTACTTTACTTCATGTGCTTGATCGTGACCCCTCCCCCACTCCTTTCAAAGTCACTCCCTCCTAATGATCACCCCTGTAGGCTATACAAGTCAAGTATGTGTGGTCATGAAACTGTTCCACACCGGGCCGGCGTACTGGTCGTTGAACGACTTCAGCTACTCACACCCGAATGCGTCATCAAGTGAGGCTCTGGGCAACCCATTTAAAAGGAAAACATAGAAAACGATCTGGATTTGCGAGCTAATCATTGTGTGTGTACGCCTGGGACATGGCGTCAGGAGTATTAATTCTCCGTATGGTTTCTTCGCCGCAAAATGGATCAGGTCTGCTATCGGTCGTTGTCAATGCTGGGACGGTTTTAGGTGCTGAGCAGGAGGTGTCGTTGAGTGTGGCTGTATCCTTTATCGCTACACAACATGTGTGTGTGTGTGTGTGTGTGTGTGTGTGTGTGTGTGTGTGTGTGTGTGTGTGTGTGTGTGAAAGAAAGAACTGCACCATAAAACCGCTTGGTATTCGCCTTTGTACTTTATTGTCCAATATTTCAGTTCTTTTGGGAACCTTCTTCTGCGAGAGGAGAGCGTAATTACATGTCATCAAATATCTCCATTTCAGATTACACATCAGCACACAAATACTAGGAGCACAAATAAACCGGAAGGTAAAACGACAGGTAAAACAACACGATTAAATTGCGCCTTTTGAATCTGTGAGAATCCGCCTTTTGGTCCACAAACGTCACCATAGAAATGCACCAAAGTTAAGCGGATGTATTTCTGGGACACATTTGATCTTTCCACCAAGTTATGTTAAAACAGGTGTAGCAGTGTTTGCGTGATCTGGCTGACAGACAAATGATCCTTTTTACACGGATGAAAACCTCCCTGACGGAAGTAATAAAAGAGAGGATGGGGAATTTGTTGAGGAGACTTGATAATTGACTACACTTGAACCCAACGCTGGTCAGGCTTTGATACCAAAATACGGGCAAGAACAACAGCAGATGATTACCTGAGACTCGTGTATGTTGATACAACGTCATAAAGCCAGAAACACGCACACACAGAAGAAGGGGGAAGTGTTCTGGAACTCTCCATTTCCACTCAGTCTCAAGCATGTCAAAGAGCATATTCCTTCGAGAGAGAGAGAGAGAGAGAGAGAGAGAGAGAGAGAGAGAGAGAGAGAGATTCTTATGGAAACACATTATAAGAAAACTGAAACACAAGGCAACGTGTGAATCGTGTATCAATGATTGTTCATATTGACATACCACACGTGCGAGTCAGCATTTGTATAACGTGGAACCATGAGCATTAAACGCCTGCCTAGGTATGTTACCGAAATCTCGACACTGGTGCTTTTCCTTTCCTCTTGCCTTAAACGTGCTCAGATTTACATGGCTGATGGTAAAAATTTACTTGTTTCGATATACAGAAAAGTCCGTCACGTGGGTTTAAGACACACATAGAACTGATCAGTCGCTACAATCTAATGCTTGTATAGGCCACCTGACCAAAGGCTCGCACCCTTCACTCACAGTATGCTAGGTTCCGAAACAGACCTGTAGACCTATACCCATGCACGTTTGTACACCACTTTTTGAAAACTACACTGAATACACTATATTGCCCGAAATATACGAGGTTAAATATATTTTGTGGACTGCATGCACAGTTAATATAAAAGGTTGTGTCTCTTCCTTTTTTCATTTATGTTTTCAGTCAGTACCTCAGCTTTAAACTTGTCTTCTAAAAGCTATAATGTTGTCACCGTAATCGTGTTCAAATGCATCTACTGTTCAATGTTAATTGACGAAAAAAGATTTTAAGTATGGAATTGTGGAAAGCAAAGACGTTTCCAACACACGCCAGATTTCAGGAAAACACGCTTTTCTTAGCTGAGAAATAAACAGCAAGTTTCTTGCACAATCGCCTACACAAATCAGCTGAAGCTTCACGTTCAAAGCTGTACCCAACAGGAAGGGCGCACCAGGCACGAAAGGTCACAACCTACCTACCTGACTCACAGACACGAGTTTCCTGGTGGCCAGCGTACACTACCAACCAACAATGATGGACTGAAGACTTCTTTTTATGGTGTCTACTCCTCACAACTGATTTCGGTTCGTGTCGTTCCGCAGACGGCTCGGTCCTCAAAGCGGGCAACTTGGGTTCACTTTGTTTCCTGTTAGCTTGAGCCCGCTTGCCTCGTTGACGACTCCGAAGTCGTTTGGGTTTGCCGACTGGTGTCAATGATGGGATGATGGATGGCCAGTTTATCTGCTCTGTGTGTGTATGTTTGTGTGGCTTCGGGCCATCGGTATTTCTGTTCATTAGCTGATGGCTGAGTTCCATGACATGCCCTAACGATTATTGAAACTGGCTGTTTTTTTGGGTTTTTTTTCTGTTAAACAAAATCACAATTCCACTCTTCATATTTCACAATTTTTCGGCCTCGTGTACTGTTTTTTTTTTTTTCCGTTTGAAGGACTATTGTTTTGGTTTTTTAAAAAACAGTTTTAACACTGGATTTTGTGACAAAGCCGGTACACATTATGAATCACAACCCTTGTTGACTAAACGCCGGCCGATCGCGGAGGACACACAACACAGCAGGGCTGCAAGCAGGTTAGAATGAGGATTGGGTATGAAGTGATACGTCATGACTAGCATACCAAGCCATGTCCAAGTCCTTTTTTTTTTTTTTTTTTTTTTTTTTTTTTTTTTTTTTTCCCTTTTTTTTGTGGCATCAGTTATCGGATCAATGGAGCACCTAAGGCGGTGATTTTTTTTTTCTTTTCTCTTTTTTTTTTCCCCTAAGGCCGAAATCCACCTCTTCATTTTTTGGTGCTTCACACTGTCCTCTTCATCTGCCAAAAAAACCAAAAAGCAAAAAAAAAAAAAAAAAAAAAAAGTAATTTCCACAACTAGTTTTCTTTCCTTTTTTTTTCCCTTCCTTTCCTTTTTTTTTTTTCTCCAAGCAGTCCCTTTCACACCATGCGTAGTCTGTATGTACTCTTACAAATGGACATAGTCTTGCTGATTTTAATGTTTTGGTGTTTGATACAAAATGTCTGGGTTTATTAATGTTCTGATGTGTGGTGTACTGGCACTCTCACACTGATCATGCGCTGCTTATACAAAGAGAACAACATAAATGAAACAAAGGACTTAATACTTAATTATGTTCTTTCTTTTTTTTTCTTTTTTTTTTTTCCTCAGATTTTCCCAAAGAGAGAGAGAGAGAGAGAGAGAGAGAGAGAGAGAGAGAGAGAGAGAGAGAGAGATAGAAAGAGAGACAGACAGACAGACAGACAGACAGACGGACAGAGGCGGCATCATAGAGTTGTAAGTAGAGTTTGTTTCAAATCGTCCCACCAGTTGGCTATTCCCCGAAGAGGCCAGCCTTGCAGCGAAACGAAAGGGTCAACAAGGAAGGCATGAGGAAAGCCAAGAAGCGTGACAATAGCCGTGGGAGGTTGGGTGTTTGTTTGCTTTTTGTTTGTTTGTTTTCCACTTCCCCCTCTTCCCCACTGTCGATCCCACCCTCCCTCCCTTCCCTCAATCTCCGGTCTCCCCTCCCCAATCCCACATCTCTCCCCCACTCCCCTCCCTTCCCTTCTTTGACGAGCTTTAGTACTTGGGATAATAATCTTGGGTTATACAAGGACTGGCGTTAGGAATGATCGTTTTGTTACAATTAATTCTTTATGCAAAAACAGGCAGCTATCACAAGGAATAAATAGCACACCAATGGTATCAAATATTGTAAGTGTATATGCGCCTACGCGTGTGTTCGGCATTTACGGTTTGCGACTAAGCAACTGAGAGAGAGAAAGATACATACATGTATACAAGCAGGCAGAGAGAGGGACAGACAGACAGACAGACAGAGAACATGGTGCTACTTTGGGCAAGTCATTGGGATCATGAGGTGCGATATTTCATTTGGCATTCAAATATTAAGGCTTTTGTTTGTCTGTTTGTTTTTCCCAGTGTCGCGTAAAATACGCTCATGCCTATAATTATGTCCCTTGATTGGGTCAGAGTGTGTGTGTGTGTGTGTGTGTGTGTGTGTGTGTGTGTGTGTGTGTGTGTGTGTGTGTGCGTGTGTGTGTGGGTGCGTGTGCGCGCGTGCGTGTGTGTGTGTGTGTGTGTATGTGCGCGCACGCGCCTGCGTGCGCGCGCCTGTGCTTCTGTCCAATTTCATTTTAATTTCATAAAGTATTTTTTTGTGTCTACAGTTTTTAAATATTTAATATCCGTCTACTATAATATTTTTGTACCGACTTCTAGTTATGTCGAAGATGTCATCTGGTTTTCGATACTCTAAACTGCACGTGTTGTTCAAATAGTATATGTAATGGTGTATTTGCGTTTGTTTTCTTTTGTATACTAACACACATTTTCCCGATTAAGATCATGTGGTTTATTATATTTTGATTATTGATATCGTTTCCACAGGTAGTTATCTTGACTCCAAACAGAATGTCAAAAAGATCTAAATTTATGCGGATACCTGTCTGACCATGAACATAACTTTCCATTTTCTTCCAAAATGCTTTCACAGGGGGACATTTGTAAAAGAAGTGCTCTATGTAATCTACTTCAGTTCTGCAAACGGAACAGTTACTATCCTCTGCCAATTTCATTTTATGTAACAAAATATTTGTTGGGTATATATTATGAACAATTTTCCACTGCAGCTCTCTTAATCTGGTTTCTTTCGTAGCAGCATGTGCCATTAGCCATGAATCCTTGTCTATTTCAAAGTTCAGATTTCTAAGCCAAAACCCATGAGCACACGTCTTTAAGTCTTCAGTTGTATTTCCTTTATCGGTTAATGTTTTCCTGATATGTTTTGGCTTTACACAGTAAACCCTGTAATCAAAGTAATTCTGTATCCCTTCTTGGCAAGGATTTTCACGTATCCAGTTTTTCCAGGATGCAGGTATTGAGTTCATTAAAGCATTATATTCAAAAAGAACATTTCCTCTGTTTTGTACTACTTTTTCCAGAATTTCTTCGGAACTCAGCATTCTATTTTCATTTTCTTTAATAATATCCTTTACTCTTTCAATTCCTATTCTTTTCCAGGAAGGAAAGAATAGAGTGCAACATTTATATTTTATAAGCGAATTGTTCCACAGCAGCTGTTTGTGAAAGTTTTGTCGTGATACATCAGTTTGTTTGGTTATTGTTTTGGTATCTAAATGTGTGTGTAGAACTTCTTGCCAAAATGGGTTATTGATCTGACAATGGGGGGACAGCATTCTCGATGTACAGTTTATATCAAAGGCACCCATGTTACTTGTTAGTTTATCCAAATGCCATTTGGGGATATAGCTCCAGTTATCGTTTGTGGCTGTAAATAATCTTCCTACCCACTGTAGATAGAAACTATCTTGCATCTTAAAAAGGTTTACCATCTTGACTCCTCCTTGACTAATACCTGCTTCCATTATTTTTCTTTTTATCTTTTCAAACGCTTTTTTGTTTGAATTCTTCTTCTGCCATAAGAATTTATATAGGGTTCTGTTAATTGTGGTCAAAACGTGCTTTGGCAGACCTATTGACTGCATTACAAACACAAACTGACTCAACAAAAAACACTTTATTATAACTATTTTCCCATAAATTCCTAAATCTCTCTTACTCCATGTTCTAATCAATTTATTCATTGTTACAATTCGTTTTAACCAATTTTCTTCTATGTTTATTGCTGCTTGGTTATTTTTAAAGTAAATCCCTAGTATTTTAATTTGTTCAGTTAACATAAATGGCATATTGTATTCATACCTCTGCATCCCTAATCTCATTGCTTTTGTTTTCTGCACATTTAATTTGAGACCAGAAAAAACAGAGAAATCATTTATTATGTCATGTGCTTTTATCATGTCATCTCTGTTATTTAGAAACAAAGTTGTGTCGTCTGCTAGCTGTTTTATTTTAAGCTTTACCAATTCATTATTGAAAGTGGGAAGATCAATTCCTGATATATTACTGTTCCGAATCTTTATTGCGAGTAATTCAACACCTAAAATGAAAGCCAGAGGTGAAAAAGGACAGCCCTGCCTGATGCCACACTTCACAGGGAAAGATTCCGAGATCCAGCCACCATGATTTATGCTGCTGACGGTGTTCGTTGTAATCACACTTACCCATCTTTTGAACTGGTTCCCAAACCCAAATATATCGAAAGTTTGCAACATGAATTCTTTATAAACAGAGTCAAACGCTTTTTGATAATCTAGTGCTAATAGATATCCGCACTTTTTCGTTACCTTTAGATAGTTGATGACATCATCTATAGTTCGTATTACTGTCGAAATATTTCGTCCCTTCAGATAACCTACTTGATCATGGCTAACTAATTTATCAATAACTTTATTCAGTCTCAACGCCAATGCCTTTGCTAGTATTTTATAATCTGTATTAGTTAGTGTAATTGGTCTCCAATTATTTACTTTGTCTCTTGGAAGGTCAAGGCTCTTGTGAAGAAGTATAATAATGCCTTGTTTCTGACTGTATGACATTTCACCCTCTCTGAAAGATTCGTTGAATGATTCAGTTACAACATCGCTTATAGTTATCCAGAAAAACTTCATAAATTCAGTTGTAAGACCATCACTACCTGGTGCTGATCCGTTTTGTATATGCTTTAAAGCTAGACTTGTCTCTTGTACACTCATTAGACCTTCACATGTGAAAGACTCTTCTTCTAATTTTGTAAATGGTTCATTTTGAATAAAATCTTTCAATTTTCCTTTCATATTCCCCTCTTCCTCTGGCGATTTAGAATATAACGCTGAGTAGAAATCTTTAATTTCTTTCAAGACTTCCGATTGATTTGTAATTATTTCACCATTATCCTTTTGCACTTGTGTCATTGCATTTTGGTTACCACGAACCTTTTCCAAGCCTAAGAAATATTTTGTATTTTTTTCTCCTTCTTCTACCCACTTTGTTCTTGCCCTTGTTTGGGCTCCCCTAGCTTTTTCAAGTGATAATATTTCAAGTTTTTTCTTTATTTCCATAACTTCTTTTTGGTTTTGTTCATTATCAGGATCATTTGCACATAGTTGATCCATCTTCTGGAGTTTACTTTTCAAATCTAAAAGTTCATTCCGTTTGTTTTGTGCTCTAAATTTGCCATACTCTAAACAAAAATGTTTTATCTTTGATTTACACCAGTCCCATTGATCCCCTGTTTTCTCAAACATTTCTTTACTTTCACCTATCCATTTTTTTAATACAACATTCATTCTGCCAACGAAAACGGCATCTTTCAGATAACTGTTATTAAAACGCCAGTAGCCAGGCCCTCTGACGAATTCATTTTCATTTATTTCAGTAATTATTGTTCTATGATCCGTATTGGCGACAGACATAATGTCACATGAAACACACTTATCAGCCAGTTCTTGGCTGGCAAAGCAAAAATCAAGTCTCCGTGCAATAAACGGATTTTGCCTGCACCAAGTGTACTCCTTTTCTTCCTCATGAAACACTCTCCAAAGATCTGTCAAACCAGTGTTTGTAACCATTTTGTTTAATTTTGTAACTTCTTTTTCGCAGTGTGGTTCACCGGATATTATGTCCAAACTATTACACATAACAGTGTTGAAGTCTCCCATGCACAGTAAGTTTTTCGATTTGCAATTTAATAATATGTCTTGTAAATTTTTGAAAAGTCTAATTTTTTCCTGCGTTTCATTAGGAGCATACACATTAACCAGTGTGACTTCCCTATTCTCCGTCTTAATTGAGATAGCAACTATTCTATCGCTGCAGTTTTGAAGTTCAACATTTCCTTGGAAATGTTTAGATATTAATATTACTTGCCCTTTGCTATGAGCTGTCCCACTATGATAGAATAATTTCCCTCCCCATTGTTTCTCCCAGTAGTTTGCTTCGCTTTCAGTTATATGTGTTTCCTGAAGACAAACTATGTCAATCTTCCGTTGTTTGAACGATGAAAACATTGCAGTTCTTTTCAATCTATTTTTCAGTCCTCGTGTGTTTAAAGAAAGAACGCGTAATCGATTCATTTTCCTAGAAAGGATAAAGTAATCTGTTCATTTTCCCCATTAAAAAAATGCGGAACACACACACACACACACACACGCACACACACACACGCACGCACGCACGCACGCACGCACGCACGCACGCACGCACGCACGCACGCACGCACGCACACACACACACACACACACACACACGTGAATATAGCCATAACCATTGTCCATTAAACGTCTGCCTGGTCCGTAACCGATGTAAACCAATGAAAAGAATAAACCGCAAAGAATTTAGCCAACCATCACATCACTGTAAACATCATCGCCGTCAGATTCGGAATTGTCCCTAGTCTGCTGTCGACGTTGTTTGTCAATGTGCTGCGGTGGTGTAGAGTCCGCGGGAAGAGGACGTTTTGTCGAGGCTGAGCGTGAGGACTCTGCCCGGAATTTCAGCACTGTCTGCGATCTATCCCCTTTCTTTGAGAGAGCTCCCTGCCTTTTTACAGTTCTGCCCCTGCTGGATCTCCTCAACTGGGTTGTAGCGCTTGGAGAAGTCGAGCTATTTGATGATTTTTTTGATCGAGTACAGCTAGTAGTCCTACCGGCTGAGTCGGGGGTGGGGCTTCTTTTGACCCTGTAACCCGTAGGACTAACACTGGCCCTGTCACGATCGGAAATTGATCCGGCTCGATCACTGCCAGCACTACAACTGGCCCTGTCACGAACGGAAGTCTTCCCTCGGCAATCACTGTTCTCCCCCTGGACCACAGGGGTCATGTCACACACAGGGTCACCCGCCTTGTGACCATCTTTGTAGCACTGGCGACACTTTACAGGTTTGTCACACACTGATGCTCGGTGCCCTTTACCTAAGCATCTGTTGCACTGAGAGTCCTTTTCTCTCCTGGCCGACTTCTGCTCTTTATGATAGAGAGAGGCTCTAAATGGCCCTATCTCTATGAATGATGGGAGGGGAACGGGTGGGATATCAATGTACACAAACCTTCTGCCTGTTTTCCACCTAGTTAACTTTCCATTAGCATCCCTGTCTCTCTCGGCGATAAGTCTTGATCGTACATTGGTTTTCAGGTTTTTAATGGCATTCAAGATATCATCATCGGAGAAAGACAGAGGAACATTACTCACGGTAAGTTTCGTCGCTGGGTGTCAATGATGGGATGATGGATGGCCAGTTTATCTGCTCTGTGTGTGTATGTTTGTGTGGCTTCGGGCCATCGGTATTTCTGTTCATTAGCTGATGGCTGAGTTCCATGACATGCCCTAACGATTATTGAAACTGGCTGTTTTTTTGGGTTTTTTTTCTGTTAAACAAAATCACAATTCCACTCTTCATATTTCACAATTTTTCGGCCTCGTGTACTGTTTTTTTTTTTTCCGTTTGAAGGACTATTGTTTTGGTTTTTTAAAAAACAGTTTTAACACTGGATTTTGTGACAAAGCCGGTACACATTATGAATCACAACCCTTGTTGACTAAACGCCGGCCGATCGCGGAGGACACACAACACAGCAGGGCTGCAAGCAGGTTAGAATGAGGATTGGGTATGAAGTGATACGTCATGACTAGCATACCAAGCCATGTCCAAGTCCTGATTCGAAAAGAACGAGTCGAAACCACGTCTATCACCAAATGACGTTTCTAACATGTCAAATCTCTCTCTCTCTCTCTCTCTCTCTCTCTCTCTCTCTCTCTCTCTCTCTCTGTATGCATGTAAACACACACACACACACACACATATATATATATATATATATATATATATATATGTGTGTGTGTGTGTGTGTGTGGATAGATTGATTGATTGACAGACAGATTGATAGATAGACAAATAGATATAGATATATGAAACTCCAAAAGGGCTTACGCCTCGATCTCCTCTAGACAAAATCTGTAAAGAAACAACAAAAGTCTGAAGACGACGACTGCACATAATTCAATGATCCCGTCCAAAGTAAAATAAATAGATAAAACAGAATTAATGGAGGCAAGTTCTATTTTCCTTTGATTATGGTTCATTAAAAAAAAAAATCAAAGAACCTTATAGTGTATATTGTTTTAAATCCTTTGACTGGCACTAAGGTTAGGATTCTGATAGTCTGTCTGTGCATAACTGTGTTTGCAGTATCTTGACACTAAGGCTAAACGAAAGCTGATCATGCATGGTAACGTGGTGAAGTTGTTGCATTTTTTAAACTTTGTTTTGTTTTGTTTTGTTAACCAGT
>JAMYXO010003021.1:2500-5000 GCA_033310375.1 Conus canariensis | reverse complement strand
GCTTCGAATGCCAGCGTAGCCAGAAACCCATGTTAGTGCCAGATTATGTCTCTACTTCCTTTTTTCTTTTTTCTTTTTTTTATGGAATAGTACGTAAATCATGAAACTGGAATGATTGATGGTTTGGCCAGTGAGGCCTCAAGAACGGAGAACGGATAAGAAAAGCAGTTCAACTGATGATCACGAAGCGAGACAGGCACTTCAGTGAACTGAACGGCGTACATTTTTACGACTTCATTAGCGGGGCAGTAAATGCAGGACTAACTTGTGTTCATCTTAGCTTTCATGTCCATTTTAATCCTTTTACTTATGATAAATCCAAAATAGCCTTTTGAACGTTTGAGGTCTTTTGGTGATGTCACAGCCATCTGAATGACTGGCACAAACTTCCCATCACAAAGCAACATGGTTTTAGAAATTTTTTGTTTTAATCGTACAACGCTGATTTTCATTCTTAATCTTTTTTTCGGGTGGTGATACAATGTATATATAGCCAGTGGAATTGTTTCAAACGGACCGTACGTGTTTTATTCGTCATGTTTGTGGCAACTTCTGTGTGTGTGTGTGTGTGTGTGTGTGTGTGTGTGTGTGTGTGTGTGGTCTGTCTGTCTGTCTGTCTGTCTGTAATATATAATGTGGTCTTTACCAAATGGTCAAAACCCTGAAAATGAGTTGTTGTTTTTTGTAAACTCGATTATTTTCGCATACATCCCCGCATGCTTTTATTGTCGTAAGTATTTCAAGATTCTAGACCTAAATAATTTATTTATACCATTTTTAAAAATCAGCATTTTATAAGTATATTTCTGAAATTTTGAATTATCAAAATGCGGAGGAAAATGTTTTAAAAGTTTTCGCAGAACCTTTTAGTTTCGCTTAAATGAAGGGATTTAGTGTCGAAATGGCTTACATACACTTTGCATTCCTTTCAAAATTGTCGCGTTCTTAAATGCATTTGAAAATTCTATGAAATCAGTTTAGGAGCTGTGACAGTGTGCTTACAAAGACATGGGACTTCTGCCATCCTTTCCCGTCTTTCATCAGTGCCAGAAGACAATGACTTTATCCTCCTATATGAAACGGGTCCGCCTGACGTTCCGACTCCAGTAGAATTGTAGGATTGTGCGTTCGGTCCACTGATTTCTTTAGCTGGAGTTTTGTGGCCCCCCATTTCCCGCCTACACAGGCCAGATTCGCCCGCATCGTTCAGAAAGAAAAAAAAAACTAGTAATGAGGACACTAAACCTTCTTCTTTTGCCTTAATTCCCGTGAAGTCACTGGGGCGTAGCACTGAAGGAAAGGTCCTTGCAGCTCTGTCGGTTCAGCACCAAGGCTTAGGTTTGTCATTTCTGCAATGTTTTCAGTCCATTATTCTGTCTCTCGTGTCCTCTGCCTCCTTCCCGCACAGTTCCCCCGGAAGATTATTTTAGCAAAGGCTATTGGATCTTGCCATGTGGCCACTCCAACGTAGTTTTAGGTGATGCCAGCTGATTCCCGTCTTACATTAATGACTTGGCATACATTTAAAGAAAAAGAAAAAAAAAAGGAGGGGGGAGGGGTGTAAAAGAAAGAAAACAGGAATGAACAATGATGGTATTACATAGTAAATGTACAATTCGTTTTTTTATTAGCATATAGGTGCCATCGAACAGTACCATTCTTGTGGCCTGCTCAGAGGCCTTTCGTCTGCTGATTCGGACTCGTCAGTGAGTAACAGCTGACTGTGCTCCCCTGGCATTAAAGGGAGATATACCACAGTCCGTAATTCTGTGGTATTCTCAAAGCATCTTGGCCCAGGTTCTAGTATCACTCATACCCACGCACGCAGACACACACACACACACACACACACACACACACACACACACACACACACACACACACACACACGTGTGTGTGTGTGTGTGTGTTGTGTGTGTACATATATATATAAAATATTTTGTTAAAAAATATTTTAAAAATGAAGTGGTAAAATCTACAAGCTTGTTTCTAGCGTTGCTATCTTCAGGATGTCTTTTGGGGCACGCCAACGGTCTTTTATGGCGTGCGGGACTTGATTTCAACTCTGTGTGTGCAGGCGGATCTCATTTGCTGCACGTGCGGCCTGTGGTTCTTATTGGGGCCTGTTCAGGTGGAATGTGCTAGCAAAGATTTCCACTTGTGCCTGCAATTGTTTACAATTTCTACTTTTGTGTTCAGAGTTGCTAAGTGTGGTTTGCATAATATTAACCATTTTTCTGTGGAGCATAGATTGCATCTTTTTGAAATATTGTTGTATGGTGTTGCTCTTTTTATGATTTTCCATGATATGTTGTAGTCACCACAACTTAAAAATCACAATAGAAGCAAACAAAAAAGTAGTGAATTACCTAGACATAACATTAGACCTCAATGACCATGTGTACAAACCATACAAAAAACCCAATGACATACCAGTCTACGTAAACATCAAAAGCAACCACCCACCATCTATACTAAAAACAATACCCAATGGTATAAA
>JAMYXO010000301.1:22500-54666 GCA_033310375.1 Conus canariensis | reverse complement strand
AGGGGGGGGGGGGGGGGGGGGGGGGGGGGGGGGGGGGAGTTGGTGGGAAAGGCTTGAGGAAGGTTGGGGGAGGGGAGGTTGGGGGAATCTCTCTCTCTCTCTCTCTCTCTCTCTCTGCATAGGTGTGCGTCAGATGGAGGGGTTGGAGGATATTAGCAGTAGTGGTGATGTGGTTATGGTGAGAGAGAAAGACAGAGAGTGTGTGTGTGTGGTTTAAACAAATTTTTAATCACAGGTACGTACAATGTTTACACAATACAAAGTGAGCAGCAACAAGATAAACGCTTATAGTGTGCTCTGCAAAATGACAATACACAACTAATTTACCTGGCAGCTACAGTAACACAAATATTACATTATTTATATGAAAACAATTGACAGTTTAAAGTTTATAAATTGCATGAAGAATACAAAAAGAGAACCCCCTGCGCCCCCCCCCCCCCCCCCCCTCCCGGAAAGAGAAAAAAAAAAAAACAGTAAACAAGTGGGGTATTTTTTTGCTCCCATTTCATTTCCGATTTAAAAAAAAAAAGAAAGAAAGAAACGGAGAAACACACCACAGGCACACTAATTTGTTATCATCACAATTTGAAATAATGGCAACATTTTTAATACAATCTTTTGTCATACCTGAAACCTCCAAAAGGCAATGTATCTAGAACCGGTTGCTTCCAGAGATAACTGGAAGAGATGCAATCAACAACCTGTTGTGAACCAAATCAGGCCCTACTGCTTTATTTTTGTTCAGATTCAAGACAACATCTTTAACATTAGTAGCTGTCAAAGACATGTCTGTAATTTCTGGAACTATGAATGGTACATCTGGCACTTCATCATCATCATTTTCCAAAGTGGACTGAGCAATGAAATATTTATTGAAAGCGTTTGTTTTGTCCGTATTGCTATAGTTTACAATGCCATTACAAACAATTGGAGGTATTTCGTTCGAATCAATACCTTTCTTTTTAACAAAAGATTTTACCAGGTGCCACCATTCTTTTTTTTTTTTACCAAAATTTGTGGAGTTAGAAACCTTATTGTCTAATTCAGCAACATAGTCAAGTTGTCTTTGTCTTTCTCTTGATGTCACATAATTCCGAAATCGACGAAACCTGCACCAATCTTCTGGATCATTGGTATGTTTAGCTATACTGTGTATTGTTTTACGTTCCTCTATTAACAGTCTTATTTCATCAGTCATCCAGGGGACGTCGTCAGGACGTACAGTAATAACTTTAGACGGCATGCATAGTTTCCCTTTTTCCATTAATATTTATGAAAACATTTCAGCACTTTGATCTACTGATCTGTTGTGAGTAACGTCGTCCCAGTTTACAGTGCCTAACAGGTCACAAAATCGATCTGCATTTAGCTTTCTATAATTAAGTATGGTCCTTTCAAATGGCTGGTTCTTGACCACAGTATGTCTAATCATGGCACAAGGAACACTATGATTACTGTAAATAGCTGGCAAAACGTCAGTGGATGTTACAATGTTAGGGCATTGTGTGAGAACCAGATCCAAACACGTTGCACTCGACTCTGTGATCCTTGTGGGTTCATTAATAAATTGAGTGAGCCTGTATCGATTCATGATTCCAAGTAAGTACGGTGAGGGTGTCGTAAGGAAATCACTATTGAAGTCACCAAGAATAATAAATTTTAATGAAGTATTATTTACCTTACGAATGCTTTCTTCTATCTGATCCCAATAACTTACAGGGGAACTTGGAGGTTGATAAAATGACCCAAGCAGTAGACTACTTTGGCCAAGCTTTGTCTCGACCCATACAGCTTCAAGGTAATTAATATAGAGATCTGGTCGAGATTTACAAACTAATTTATTTTTAACATAAATAGCAACACCACCATGTGGGTCATTTGGTCTGTCACACCTGACCGGTGGATTAAAATTTGTCATATGTATTGAGTCGTTCTTGACTGAATCTGATAGCCATGTTTCTGATACTGTAATAATGTCGAATGTATTATATTCTGCTTCAAAGATATCCATTTTGTTTCTTAAACTGTTGACATTTACATGAATTAACTTAAGATCAGTTATGGTATCAGGTCCCAGATTAAGTTAACATCACCTGACAACAGCAGAAGGAGTTGATGAATGAACAAATATGCATTGTTAAATATCGTACTACTGTTACCACGAAAGTTGACGTGACTGTCAGTGACAAGAAACTCTTTCACTAAACTGCCAACGTCTTTACAATGAAAGTGGATAAGACAATGAAAAAACAAAGAGAGCGTAACATTGGGAGGAGAATCCAGGCATGACAATATTACAAACTGTGTAACATTAGACATGTTCAAAAAAAGACAGTCTTCGAGTAGCAGACAAAGATTTTATGTAGTAACGGCCTACCCTAGCATGATACGTACCCAGATCTATACTCATTTACTAAGTCACTGCACTCTGCAGCACAGAGAACAAGAACATGACTAGGGTAGACAGAAGTAACACAAAAAAATCTCCCGAAGTCTCTCGAGTGAAGAAACAAATCGCTTAAAAATCAAAATATAAGCAAAAAAATTCAAACATGTCGATTAAACAATATAAAGGAAAATGGAGAAAAAAATTACATCAAACACCTATGGTTTCGTGGAGTGCCAAAAATGATGCGTCGTCTACGACGAAAAAGAACAAAACCAACGAGCGCCACATTAGTGCGCTCCCGAGGAATGAAATCCAGAGGACATCAAGACGTACTCTTACAAGTTGTCGAGATTCATCTTATCACACACACACACACACACACTCGCACACGCACTCCCACGCACACACACTCACACCAACACACACACATATATATGTATACACACACACACATGCACATATACATACATACACACATACATACACACACATACATATACACATGTACATGTACACACTCATGCACACACATACATACACACATATGTATGGCACACACATACATACATATGGTATTGAGTTCACAAATTCACGATTTCAATATGACACCAGTTCATAGTTATAAATACTTGCCATACCACTATCATACACCAACATCTCTTCACATAATATCAGGCTGCAGATGGTAGCACTCTTCTAATACATATACGACCACCTCCGATTACATGACACGTCCACTAATCGTCACAACAGAGTCCACACACTGGCGAGAACACACTCACGCTAAAGCAAGCGCGCAAACACAAACACCCCCCATCACGCTTTTCTCATCCACACACCATACAAACATGTCCATCTGTCACAATGCTTCCCCTTCGTTTGTTCCAACCCCAATACTGGCTGGCGCATATGACAGCTCGAATCGAACAATGTAGTTCACGTGTTCAGCTCAGCACACTGCACCGATTTTTTTTCTTTAAAATGAAACTCGGGCTTCAAGTCTCGTGCAAATTTAACATACCATCATTGATTGCATGCCCCTTCCTCGACGCTTCCCCTCGACACTTCTTGAAAACGAGAGTACAAATGTGCACAGCACGCTGAAGTATATATTGCATGTTTACGCCTTTACTATCAAAGACACACACACACACACACAGTCACACACACACACACACACACACTGTTTCCTTCCTTTCTACTTTTTTTCCTTCCCCTCCTCCCTTTCTCTCTCTTCCACTCTCCCTCACTACTCTAAATAATTGTGGTCCGAAGTTTTGTTGAAAAGTTACGAGTTGCTATCCACGAATCATGAATCGTGATGAGTTAATCCAGACCAAAATGTCTGATTTCACGTTTTGTTGTGATGCGAAACACAGTCTCCCCTTGCTTCTCAAAAATAACCCCGTCGTTGATCCAGTGTCGATCTTCTTCTGTCTCTTGTAACTGCGAGCCAACCACGCGATCTCGGACTGCTCCTTTGTAAGGTCGTGGTTGATGAAGATCCGAGAGCTCTCCGAACGTGATCCAGGGGGTTGCGCAGAACGGGACAGCGCCGGTGTTACGGAGAATATTGACTCCGTAGAAAATTGACTCCCCGGTTCTTTTTTCTCCGGAGAAAAATGAACCGTTCACTTTTCTACAGGTCTTCTGTAGAATATTGACTCCCATGGTTACGGAGAATATTGACTCCCGTAGAAAAATGACTCCTGTGTCAATTTTAGTTGCTATTTTGTTTGATTTGTAAGTATATATACGTATCCTGATAATTATTCATCCATCCCAATATTCTTCTTATAAAACACACTGGTTAATTAATTTGTAGATTGTTTCAGTCGATGAATTTCAAAATTATCTATTATTATTATTAACATTAGTAGTAGTAGTATGTCATTATAATTGTCTGTTAGTGTGAATGCACATGTTGACGTGAGCGTGTGTGTTGGGTTAGCACACGGCGCTTTGGGCTAAATTCATTTGGAACTGCGCCTGTCAACATCATCATCACCATCATCATCATTATCACTTTTGTTGTTGGTGGTGGATTTTTGTTTGTTTGTTTGTTTTATTGCTGACGCTGCTGCTTTTTCTACAACTATCACTGTTTTATGCAGATTGTTATTATGATATTAAGTAGAAACGAATAGATCATGACCACTATTGCGGTCTCTGGTCAAAGTCCTGTCATTGCGGCAAGTTGCAAGGAGCACAGCTTCGTTTGTCGGCTAAACGACATCCGTTTTCAGACTGTGAAGTTACGATAAAAGCGCATAAAGACTGGAACATGTCGCAGGACTTCTAACATGCCGACACGGCCAAGGCATTAGCTGAGTCAGTCTATGCTCAAGCCAAAAAGTTCAGCAACCGAGCTCTGAAAACAAGGAATCAAAGAATTTTTATGTAGTAATCAATAAGATCTCTCAGACTATGTTTTACACGAAATGATAGTTCATTAAATGTTACAAGGGTGTGCTTTTGATGAAAAGTTAACAGACTTGGCAGTAGACTTTCATTATTGGAACCTTGCATGTGTTTTGAAAAATATGCCTATATGAAATAAACTAGCAAAAGTATCTGGCTCTGGTAGCATGCAGGATGGGTACAGCCATGTTGGTTGATCTCCGCATCAACAGGTCTCCCGTATAATTATTTTGACAGTTTCGCAGCGTGCAGGATGATGCAGGTCGATAGATCTCCACCATAAAATATGCTTGAAAGGATCCTGGGTCGATGATTGACTATGGTCTGAACTTCTGTCCAATTTTTGAGAACCATATTAGCATCCCTACTCACACACAGAGACATACAAGCATACTTACCTTAAATACATAAGAACAAGCAAGCCAAAACATGAAATAAATAAAGTTTAAAAAGTAAAAATCAATCAAACCAGACAAACCCTGCAGAAACTGTGCATTTACAAACTCAGTAATAAAGTAAGTTTATACGTAGATCTATCGACATGGAGACCTATATTGCTGTGCAGATCTACTAATGCGTGGATCTACCAAACAATCCAGACAGTGTGCTACGCAAATGCAACGAGGGGTTCATTATAATCTGGCTCGAGTATAAATTGAACAGTTCGAATGATGAATTAAAGAAAACAATTGCGTTTGAAGGCAGAGAAGCTGTCTCTATAAGGGTTGATGATAATTTAATATACCCAAGCAAACAAGTTAAGTTTCTCGGTGTAATCTTCCACTATAAACTTTTTTGGAGTAAACATATTAATTACCTTGTAGAAAAGGCTAGAAAAAAAAAGGTTTATTACGTGTTCTTTCTGCTGTACCTCTGATTAACTGGGGATCTAATCTCGTCTATGTCGCCTCAGGGCTAGTTCGTTCAATTCTGTCGTATGGCCAAGAAGTTGTTTTTTTTGTTTTGTTTTTGTTTGTTTTGTTTTTTTACAGCTGGAAAGAGATTTACACAAGCTAACCAGTATTGACTCGTTCGCCTTTAAAATTGCATTAGGACTTCCCCGATGGGCTTCAATTGATTTGACGTACAAGGAGGCTGGTGTGTTACCCTTAAATGAACACAGGCTAAGTTGCGCCTGTAATTTTACAGTGAGAGCTAGAACCATCCCAAATTCAGTAATGACTGAACTGGAAGGAAGTACGTGTATTTCAAGAGAGATCCGTAACAAATCGGTATACATGTCCCTAGGTGATTATGTTTAATAATAATAATAATGATTTCTTATATAGCGCTTAATCAAACGAATTTCTCTAAGCGCTTTACAAAGTCATACTACACTCACCCTTCTCATATACAATAATACACCTTACACCCAACTACAAATACTATTACTACAATAACTAACAAATCCTAATCCTACCAATGTGACATTCACTTATTCTTCAAATATCACTACAAAAACTTAATCCTATAACGTTCAATCATACAACAAATACATATAATAGAGAACATACACATACGCTACATTTGAAAAGGCCCAGACGGCTATGAGTTAGGTTGTACCCCCCCCCCCTCTCCCCACAGCATTGACTAATTATGAGAAAATAGATGGGTTTTAAGTTTAGACTTGAAAGAAGAGATAGAATCTGAATGTCTGAGACAGTCTGGCAGTCTGTTCCACGTCGCTGGAGCTTGAAAAGAGAAAGATCTTTCACCAGTAGTAGTCCTGAAGCGAGTCATTCGCAGAAGGCGGTCGTCAGCACAGGAGCGTAGTTGTCGAGAGGGGGTGTAGATTTTAAGGAGATCTGAGAGATAAGAAGGTCCATTTTCAATGAGAGCAGAGAAAGTGAGAGTTGAGATTTTGTACGAGATACGGTTTGAGACAGATAGCCAGTGAAGAGAGTGGAGGAGAGGCGAAATGTGAGCATGTTTTCTTGCTCTACAGACGACTCGGCCTGCATGATTTTGGATTCGCTGTAATCTTTCTATCAGGTATTTTGGAAGGCCGGCCAAAAGTGAGTTGCAGTAATCTATTCTAGATAAGACAAATGCACAATGAGAGTTTTTGTAGCATCTGTAGAGAGAAGGTGACGTACAGAGCTGATTCTTCTTAGTTCTAAATAGGCAATCTTGCAAATATTTGAAACCTGTTTCTCAAAGGAGAGGGATTGGTCAAGTATGACCCCTAGACTGCGGACAGAGGTGGAGACAGAGACAGCACAGTCATTGATAGTGACAGTTGAAGGCAGAGAAGGATGGTTAGGCTGTTTTGTCACGAACATGAGTTCCGTCTTGTCGTCGTTTAGTTGTAGTTTGTTGGTTGTCATCCAGTCCTTCAGGTCTGCAATGCAGCCCCGCATCCGAGAAATCAGTGAGTCAGTTTCAGCAATGGGAGCCGACTGATGAAGCTGAGTATCGTCAGCAAAGCTCTCATGCGACATGGCGTGACCACTGATGACGTCAGACACAGGACTAGCATACAGCACAAAAAGGACTGGCCCAAGTACAGGACCCTGAGGCACACCGTACCTAAGAGGAGAACTGTCTGAGTATCTTCCCTGTACACACACTGTCTGAGTCCGTCCAGTCAAGTAAGAGATAATCCAGTCGAGAGCTGTGTCTTTGAATCCAAAGGAAGTTGGAAGCCGTGAGAACAAAATATTATGATCGATCGTGTCAAATGCTGCAGAGAGGTCTAACATCGCTAATAAGGAAACGTTCCCATCGTCAAGCCCGCAGAGGAGGTCACTGACTATACGGAGGAGTGCTGTCTCACAACTATGGCCTTGTCTGTAAGCAGACTGATGAGGATTCAAAAGGTGATTCTTTTCGAGATGTTCTAGAATTTGTTCCAAAATGATCTTCTCCAATAATTTTGATAGAAATGACAAATTTGATACAGGCCGATAATTCTTTAGAACATTTTTATCTAATGAAGGTTTCTTGATCAATGGACGTACCACTGCGGACCGGAAGATTTCAGGAACGTGACCAGAGGACAAAGAGGTATTGATAACATGAGTAAGATGGGGTAGGACATCATCAATGCACTGAAAGAGCAAGTTAGTGGAATGGCATCAAGTTCACATGATTTAGGGCTGCATCGCAAACAAAGTTTTTTGACATAATCTTGACTAACAGGACTAAAACAAGCCAAAGGAGGTCCACAGTAAACTTTGTCATTCAGAGGATGTACAGGTGCAGTAGAATCTAGCTTTTCACGGATAGTGTCAATTTTTCCATTGAAAAACTCTAAGAATTTCTGAGGGAGCTCTTGAGTTTGGAAGATGGTGGGAAGGGGGGAGTAGCTGACTTTGCCTAGGAGACTATTTGTGACATTAAATAGTTGCTTGGCCGTATTACAGGCCAATATCTTTGAAGAATAGAACAAAGTTTTTGCTTGATGAACAATGTCAGTAACATGATTTCTCGCAGTTTGATATATTTCCCTGTGCACAGTCAGTCCCGTGGCGCGCCATCGCCTCTCAGCCCCCTTCCTCTCCTGCTTGGCCTCGGACAACTCGGGACCCACTGTGTTGTGCCATTGACACAGTGAGCGATCAGTGATCAAGCGCCTGCTCACTGGAGCATGCTTATCAAGCATGGCACGGAGGGCAGAGGTCAGCTGACAGGCCGATGGCTCGCTCGGTATGGCTGTGCTCAGATCAGATTTGAAAGCCTCTATATCGATAGCAGAAATTTTCCTAACTTCCTTGTAAGTCTTTGGAACGGCGGGCCTAACGATATCTAATTCACACTTCACAGCATAATGATCCGATGCTAGGTTATCGTCAACGGTTGAGGATTTGAGAAGATGATCACTGTCTCTGTAGACTACCCAGTCTACTATGTTACCCTGTTTGTTCGTCATTTCATTCACGGACTGCTGGAGTCCGAAAGTACCTAAAATTTCTAACACCTCGGGCGTGTATCCAACTGTGGGCTTATTGAAATGGAAGTTGAAGTCGCCGATCAATAACAATGTTCCTGGAAGGTCATTTACAAATTCAAGAAAGTCTGGAAGTTCGTTGACAAACATGCTAGGCGTAAATTTGTTCTTTCTGCTGGGTACCGGTCTATAAATCCCAAAAATGTTAGTGACTGGAGCGCTAGGTAGGGGCAGTTTCAGGCGAACAAGTTCAAAGGTCCGATGCTGAAAATCAAAAGACGAGTCAAAAGAGCAATAGGGGAGCAGCTTATCCGAGATGACGAATGCGATTCCGCCCCCGCAGGTCGTGGTGGGGCGGGGGAAGGACTTGGTGGTATAGCCAGCTGGGGCGAGGTCACGTAGCTTTGGTTCATCGCCGCTTTCCTTGAACCACGTTTCCGTTACACAAAGAATGTCGATATCATTGGAGAGTATCAAGTCATTTACGGCAGATCGTTTCTTTTTACAAGTATTACCAAGTGACTGAGCATTGAAAAGTGTCAGCGAAATGTTCGTTGTTGTTTGTGTGCGAGGAGCCATAGGCACTTGAATCAAGTTGCGACAGTTTACTGAGCGAGTGTGGTTGTGGCGAGAGTGGTGAGAGAGATGGGCAACGTTACCGACTGTAGGTATCGTCCTCCGTTTCCTCCTCCCTCCCCGTGCTGTACGACAGTGAGGAAGGTCACGGCCAATCCTGAGACGCCGCAGTGTCACGTTGAACGAAGGGTCAAAGGGTGAAGGTCGCTCCCTGCCAGCCAGCAGCTGGTCCCGTGTGTAGGTCAGGCGAGTGATTTGACGAGGGAAAGGGTGTGGGTAGTGACGCGTAAAGTCGGTCACCACAGGGTAGGGTAGTGGTGGGTGTGACAGTGGAGGGCCGTTATATGCCGTAACGGGTAGGGAGAGGTTGGGTGGTTGAGGCTGGGGTGAGTAAGCGTTGGCGAGAAAGTGAGTCAGCATGTGTCCCTGCCCGTGCGATACACAGGCTGAACACAATGGCGCCGGTCCGAAAACAGAGTGTGTTGGTAAGGTTGGCCAAGAAGAAGATCCAGATTATCCTCAAGTCTATGGGGAGGGAGGCACAGAAATAGATCCAGAATAACAAGCAGTTCTTCACATACATCCTGGTACAAATCTTTACAGTCCACGATCACAAAAACAACCACAAAGCGACGAAAATGGACAGCGACACTACACTCAGCCTGCTAGGCGATTGACAGCTCAGAACTGTAACCTGTCTCTTGATGGTATTGCCGAGGTTCCATGTTGTTCATACCCTTCGTGGTTGTCTGGGCAGGCTGAAATCATCTACACTTACGGAGATCTTAATAAAAAAAGATAATCCTCTGTTACTATCATCCTATGCCAAAGACTTGATAGATAGGAAATACGATTCCTATCTACACATTTTCACGGATGGTTCTGTTTTAGATTCTTCCGATGTTGGGGCTTCCTTTGTAATACCAGCGCTTAGCATTCGAAAGAAATTCCATATTACAAAAGGATGTTCTATATTTACAGCAGAGTTATTTGCCATTTTGAAAGCACTAGATTTTATACTTGACATGCCTGTTATACATAGACAAATACTTATACTATCGGACTCAAAATCAGCGCTTACGGCTCTACATTGTCAATCAAAATCTAGTCGTTCAGACTTGGTATGTGAGATCTTATTTCTCATTCATCAGTTAATAACCCGGGGTATCGATGTAACTTTGTTATGGGTTCCAGGGCACTCCAGTTTACGTGGCAATGACTTAGCTGACTTTTATGCAAAGGAAGCTGAAAGAAATAAATCTGATGTTTTGAATTGTGATATCCTTCTTTCTTCATCTGAAGCTATCCACATTCTGACAAGTTCAATCTGGAACATAAGAGAGAAACAATACCTTGAAGATTCAGCTCGGAAGCACAGATGGGATATGACTAAACCAACAAGCAAATGTTGTAATCCCCCAGGGTCAATCCCAAATCGTAACCTTGTACATAGGCTGCGGGTTAATGGTTGGTTAGGCAGGTATTTAAAACTGGCACCTGTTTGTGCATGTGGTCAGACTCTCGGTATCCCTCATTTTTTATTTGACTGTACTAGTACAAGAATTCACTTTCAGGCTCTTCATGATAAGATGAAGTCCTTCAAGCTTTCGCTGACTATGTCTAGTGTTTTCAATCCCAGTTATAAGAACGGTTGGAGTTTGGCAATGTTGGCTGTTTATCTTATTAAATCTCATCCACTTGGAAGATATCTTTAACTCTTCCACCGCCCCTCCCCCTCCTCACTGCCTCCCTCCCCCCTAACAGTTTTTTTTTTTTTTTTAAACCAATTCGCGAATTTTTGAAATGTTAAAATCTTATTCTAGGCATATACCATATCAGTATGGTTCGGCGTCTAATTTGCACGTAGAGCAAGGCTTTTTCATTCCCCCCACCCACTCTCTTCCTCCCTCTTCTCCCCTTCCCCAATCCATATACACCCATAAGCTGTTCGACTCTTACGAGTAATATGTCAGCCAGTTCCATACTTTGATGATCCTTGACTCCCATGTATTGGATATACATGTGGTCACACAGAACTGATCTCCGTCTAATATCACTATGTGGATAGACGTTAAATTGAAAACAACAACAACAAAATTGATGTTTCTGGATACCAGTATATATTTGGGTCGTAGTGTGTGTGTGTGTGTGTGTGTGTGTGTGTGTGTGCGTGTGCGTGCGTGTGTGTGTGTGCTTATGCTTGTGTGTGTAGAAATTATTTGGTCCATAGTCTTATTACTTTGATGTTTGGACGAACGAACGCACGAAGTTTAATGCTATTAGGCTGTAAAGCCCATTAAGCAAATCGGCGTGATGTACAACAACAAAACGCGACTCGATTTCGGTTTCAATAACATGGAAACCACAGCAATGTCCTTTTCTTTCACTTTACATGACGAAATCGAGAACGAGAAAATGTCACTGGAATTCACTGTCAGTTCTGTAGACGACGGTCACCCCAGGTAAAACTGGATCAGTCCGTGGACAGCGTGCAGCCGCCATAGAGCACATGCTTGGGTCTCTGCATGCTTCGTGTTGCCGATGCGTCTTCCTTTCCGAAGGCAGGCCAATTTAACACATTCCTCCGATGACATGTGTCTTTCTTCCTGCTTGTCAAAACAGAATAAGCAATCGTCTTCCGAACACGGATCGCTGGAATATTCTAGAACGACGTCGTCTGATTCACACAGCAGCACACCCACATCATCCGTTTGATGGAACACGACCTTCCGAAATGCTTGATTTCTGTGAGAATCTCGGAATCGTCTCTGCACCTGTCGTTCTGTCAGAGTAGCTTCATAATCCTTAACCATTCCCGTGTCAAAACCAGCGACAATTTTGTCAATAGCTTGCTCCAGACTTGTGTCGATGTCCGACGGGTGGATTTCTGGGCCCTTGCTGTTACACTTCGACAGATCGGAATGCAAACAAAGAAGCGTATCCTGAATATGTGACGTGTCATCATCATCTCGAGTCGGCTTGATGTGTTCCTCCTGTGCTGTGCTGTGTACTGTGTTCATCCAATTCGGTGTCAGGCACGGCCAGTTCATTCGCAACACAAGTGGTACCGAGACCAGCACCAACCTGTTCATGTCATCTGTTCTGCTGCTTCGATCTCTCTTGATCCCGTCACACCTGGCTGGGGGGGGGGGGGGGGGGGGGGGGGGGGGGGGGGGGGGGGGGGGGGGGGGGGGGGGGGGGGGGGCTTCTTCCTGTAGTAATGAACTTTGCGTTCTCCGGTTCACACAGGATCTGCCATTGTTGTCGACACTGTGTATACGAATGCTCAAGTATGTGTGTGGTGTGTGTGTGTGTGTGTGTGTGTGGGCGTGTGTATGTCTGTGTGTGTGAGTGTGTAAGTTTGAGTGTATGTGAGGGTATGGGTGGGTTCGTATTGAGATTTGTGTATTTATGTATGTGCGTGTGTTTGTGCGTGTGTATGTGTTGGTGCGCGCGCACGCGCGCGTGTATGCTTGTGCATGTGCGTGTGTGTGCGTGCGCGCGCATGTGTGTGTGCGTGGCGTGTGTGTTGTGTGGTGTGTGTGTGTGTGTGTGTGGTGCGCGCGCGCCGCGCGCGCGGTATTTTGGTGTATTAATTATGCTTCTTTGCTTTGAATGAAAAATGTTGATATTCTGTTCATAATGTTTTCTCAAATGTCAGTACAACCTTGAGTTAATCTGACAATAAATTGGTTTCAGTCAGTCAGTCAGAATTATTGGCAGAATAAATTTCCGACAATGGTCTCTCGGGGTTCAGTTTGAGATTGGTCTCTGAACGACATGGATGTTGCCAAGACAGATGAACTGAAGAAGTACATCAGAGAAAAGATCACACCAGACAGAATTAAAAAGAGTTCTGACACAACAAAAAGAAATTTTCGAAGAGACAGCAGGAAGTTCTTTCTTTCTGAGAGCAATGATCTGTTTTATAAGAATCGACAAGGCGACAGTCTGCGAGTTCTTTCCACTGAAGACAGGGACGAAGCGCTACTCAGTGTCCACGCCCATCAACATGGCGGCCACCTGGGTGTGAACAAGACATAAGTACAATTGATCATCCATTTCTGTTTTATCGGCGTGTTGATGTCTTTGCTATCTATTCCCCCTCCCTGCCCCCCCCCCCCCCCCCCCTTTTTTTTTTTTTTTTTTTTTAACAATAGTACTTTACAAGTAGACCCTGCATAATAATACTACTCTGCTAAACAACGCAGCCCTTGCCAAAGGCAAAAAAAGTATTGTTTGTTTCTGGTAACATGGCTGAAAAAAATGGGTAGGTCGGATTTTTTTTTAAGGGTTTTTTTTTTTTTTTTTTTTTTTTTTTTCCCCCCCAGCACAGAAACGATAAAATCTTACTTCTGCTGGAAGAAAACGGTTTGTCTCAAGAAGGAGAAAGACGACTCAAATTGTGTTTGCAATCCTGGCGTACACTTGCAGCTAAAATTAAAGTATGTCACTGCCAGCGTCAATTTACTGTAGTTTCCAAAAGCATGGTACTTAGGTCTTCCACAAAATCGACTTTCGATATAAGCTTGACTGCTGTGTGTGTTGTGTGTGTGTGTGTGTGTGTGTGTGTGTGTGTGTGTGTGTGGTGTGTGTGTGTTAGGAGAATTAAAGAACAAGTCTAGGGTCGGCAGGGAAAATTAGGTAGGGTCGTGTGACCAGAGACAAACAATTTTGTTCTTTGGGCAAAGCTCTTTGCTCTTTCTGACCCGCGTTTTTGCGTTAGCTTACATGTGTTGTAAAGTTAAACTGTTGAAAAACCCACAAAGTCTATAAACAGCAAAACTGGCACAGATTTCAACACCACACAATACTGAGAAGTTTCGAGCCACACCATCTTCGTTTGCTACTTACAAACAACAACGTCACGAAAGTAAAGTGAAGTAAATTATTGTGTCATGCTAACAAGACAGAAGGCCCAGACAGTTCACCAACTGCGTGCGGCACTTGTTCTTTGCACCGCCACTCTGAAAAGACACCAAAATCTGTTCGTCGTGACCTGTTGACCATTACCACGGCTAGAGTTGCTTTAATGAGTTAATCCTAATATTTTACACACACGCGCGCGCGCGCACACACACACACACACACACACATACACACACATGCGCGCGCGCGCGCGCGCACACACACACACACACACACACACACACACACACACACACATTAAAACACTTTTTTTTGTATGAAAGGCAAAATAAAGCCAGGAAACTTTCTCACCTGCTTTTTATTAGACAGTGAATGTAGTCTTGAAGTCCAAACCAAATTGAAAATCCACAGCAACCTCTGTCTCTTTAGCTAGTTGTCTGTCTATCTCTCTGTCTGTACGAATTTTGGATGTAGGAATCGGTCAAGACAAAGATGAATCTTGTACGATACCAACAACACAAACCACCTTTATTACTGCTGCTGGTGCTGCTACGCAGACCCGCACGCACACACATGCAATGTGCACGCCAGCACACATGCACACTTACGCATACAGACACACACGGCCGCGAATTCATGTTTCGTGTGCACACACACATACACACGCACGCGCGCGCGTGCACACACACACACACACACACACACACACACACACACACACACACACACACCGTATTATAAAACACAAAAGTTCATGTACGTCGACGCGACCACATCAACCAGGCTGCGGCACACATACATTACACTGTCACAATACATTCTAGCCAACGAGATCCCAGTTCACAGATACACAACCATTCCATCTTTGTCAATAGCAATATTATTTCCAGCAACAAGTCAATCAGACGAATGAAACATTAGAGAACGACACTGATTAAACATGACCAAATAAATACGTTAGACTTCTAGCCAAATCCCAAAATCTACCATTGGCTACATTTTACACTTGGCATCAAAATTACCCCAGATAATAATTAATCAATCAATAACTAAATAACGAAATAATTCCCTAAAAATGAAGCTCTGAGTCCGATTGGGTGTTTTTTCTGGGTCCAGGTTATCTTAGGCATATGTACTGCTTAAGGAACAGCCTGCTTGATATGTGATTTAAAGCAACAGCATTATCACTTGGAAGGAAACCATGTAAAAGAGCTGTTCAGCTGCATGACTATCTTCACACACACACACACACACACACACACACACACACACACACACACACACACACACATAACTGCAATTATAAAAGCTGCTTTACACGCCAGCACATGCCCATACGCGCAATTTAACATGGCCAGAGTGATCTGACCTTTCACTCACAGACTTTATTTTTCTTGTGAGGTTTATGGTTGTGAAATACAACGAACCAACCAAGTTTCCTGTAGATCCGTTTTATAAATCCCAAGAAACAGCTAAAAAATAAACGTGGCCATTGCTACCTTGATCTTCGAGTCACAACCCCCCCCCCCCCCTTTTTTTTTTTTTTTCCTTCTTTTTGTTCTTTTTGTAAAGGTGATAATTGTGGATAGCAACTAACCCACCAACTTTCGTTGAGATCTGTCCAATAGTTCCCGAAAAATCCCGAGAAACAGCTACGAAGGAAAATTAACGTGACCAGTGATTTTCACCTTTGACCATAGACCTGATCTTTCTTGTGAGCGTGACGAATGTGAAACATGTACAAGCAATCCATCAAGTTAATTCAAGATCCATCCAGCAGTTTATGAAAAACAGCTTTTTTTTTTTTTTTTTGCGTACTGTCATACAAAACTGTGACAGACAAACGGAGCTGAAAACTTACCAGAGTTTGCAAACTGCAACAAAATTGACACAGGAGTCATTTTTCTACGGGAGTCAATATTCTCCGTAACCATGGGAGTCAATATTCTACAGAAGGAGTCAATGTTCTCCGTAGAATCAATATTCTCCGTAGAATATTGACTCCAAAACCTGTAGAAAACTGAACGGTTCATTTTTCTCCGAAGAAAAAAAGAACCGGGGAGTCAATTTTCTACGGAGTCAATATTCTCCGTAACACCGGCCAGTCAGCCCTGGGGAACAGCTTCTTCGTGTCGACTGTCGCCAATCTCATTCTCGCTCCCATCAGCTCCGCCTTGTGACGATATGACGTGAATTTCACAAGGATAGGACGACACCTGGCGTCACCCTCTGCAGGCATCCTTCCAACACGGTGGGTTCTATCAATCATTTCCTCAGTGATCTCAACATTTATCTCTTTACATATCTGCGTAACAACTTCTGTAATGGATTCTCCTTTGCTTTCAGACACAGAAGTAATCCTAACAGAGTTTCGTCTTCCGTATTGCTCCAGTTCGTCAACTTTATCCTGGAGTTTGAGGATTTGTTGCTCTTTCGCTTCAACAGTTGCACGGAGTTCTTGAATCGTTGAATGCAATCTGGTCATCTCATTTCGGAGTGGTTCCAAAACTTGGGCAGCGACCGACTTTGAAATCATTTCCGAAATGTTTGGTTCACCCAAGGCAGCTTTGAGTTCATCAACAAGGGAATTAGAGGCGGAATAGGAAGTGACACCAGGAGTCGATTCTATGTCCCACAGAGTACTAGAGAGGAAGTCGGTGTTGATGATCGTGTCATCACCGTCAAGTCCACGTGCACTCATCGGAAGACAAGCACACTCGTTTTTTCCACTTCCTCTTGTAATGGAGACGTCGCAGACCGCTTCTCTTTCTTCTCTCTCTGAGGTACAGACATGATGCAGACTCCGATGTATTTCAGTATATTCTAAAGTACACATAGCTACACACTGCACACTGAATCATGAACAGCGCTTCAAAAAGACATCACACTTATCACTTTCTCTCCCCCCCCCCCCCCCCCCCCCCTCTGTCTCTCTCTCTCTTTCTCACACATACACACACACACACACACACACACACACACACACACGCATAAACACGACAGACGAGTGAAAATGCGACAAAGGAGAGCATAGATTTATTCTTGGAGCCATTGGCCGTCATGAAAGAGAAAGAGGGATCAACATTTTCGTGATATACTGTGGAGAGAGAGAGAGAGAGAGAGAGAGAGAGAGAGAGAGAGAGAAATTTTTAGAACGCAACGGTAAATAGTTAAAGTCAACATAATCGTAAGGAAATTTCCCAATATTAACAAATGCACCTATAAATAAATGAATCGCTTATTCTCGGACGAGTCCTCAGTCCAAAAGGTGTTTAAAACATAAACCATAACACACCAAAGGCGCCACTGACGTCATCGTCGCTTTGCGACGGACATCCATGATGGTGTGTGTGTGTGTGTGTGTGTGTGTGTGTGTGCTTACAAATATGCAAGGACATGTATATACTCTTAATTTTAACAAGAATGCATATAAATATGTTACCATATGTTGTATCTGGGGATTGCATCAGAGACAATACTATATCACACACTACAAAAGATTTATTTCAAACCTTGTGTAGAGAATCGTCTTAAAAAGTAGGTAGGAACTGTTTTATAATTTGTTATCGGAACAGAACATGAAAGTTTGAGAGAGAGAGAGAGAGAGAGAGGAGAGAGAGAGAGAGAGAGAGAGAGAGAGAGAGAGAGAGAGAGAGTGTGTACACGCGCACGTGCACCCACACAAGTATTTACGAGCAGTATTTAACAGCGCTCAGCGATATTCTGAATTGGAGTTAACAGGTACTCATAAGTTGTAGCTTATTACATGTTGATGCTCGTTAAATGTGAAATGAACGAATGAATACGAACATAGCACGTGATTCCTTGATTATTTATCAAGCTTCTCACATACGTGCACATGCACGAGAAACAAAGAGAGAGAGAGAGGGAGGGAGGGAGTGATGGAGAGAGGGGGAGAAAGAGTGTGTGTGTGTGTGTGTGTGTGTGTGTGTGTGTGTGTGTGTGAGAGAGAGAAAAAGAGAGAGAGCGCGGGGGGAGGGAGGGAGGGTGTGATGGAGAGAGGGGGAGAAAGTGTGTGTGTGTGTGTGTGTGAGAGAGAGAGAGAGAGAGAGATGGCAGAGGGGGTGGAGATAGTAACATAACACATCTCGCTTGGACAAACCATTGCAGAAGTTGATTGTCAATGTCCTCATGTTTCGCCTTCCTATTCTTTTGCTGTAGCTGCGGGTCAGTTGTACTGCCCAAGAACTGATTTTTGTATTTGTCCCTTTGTTTTACAATGTTGCACAGAGTAGCAAGAGGAATCTGAAATTCTTCAGCAATCAACGTCTTTTTCTTTTTCGGGTTTCTCACCACAGCATCCAAAATTTCGATTTTTCGTTTCAGCGAGATTGCTTGCCATTTGTGTTTGTCAGCCATCTTCACTTTACATTGTACAAAGCCTTGCCTTGCATTGAACATGCACTGGTGTGAAGAGAGAAACAGGGTGGGGGCGAAGTTCAAACACCTCTCGTAATCAAGCGCCTGTGTTTTGTCTAGCTTACATCCGGATAGGCGACATCACAGGCCCCACATCCTGTCCCGGCAATTCCTGTGACCTGCATCGTGGATTTTTTTTTTTTTTTTTTTTTTTTGGTGTATGTATGTGTAGGCCCGACCGAGAAAATCTTTCGACAGCCGAGACTTTCTTACATCCGAGGTAAAGTTTCGCCAGGGTCAGCTAAACCTGTTTCTTACAAGCGAGTTTTCTTACAACCTAGTTCCTTACATCCGAGGTATTTGAAGTAATGTTAAAGAATCCTCTCAGCAGGGGAAAACCATCTGATTTCTTACAGCCGAGTTTTCTTATAACCGAGTTTCTTATAACCGGATTCTACTGTAAAGCCTGAAATCTCTCTCTCTCTCTCTCTCTCTCTCTCTCTCTCTCTCTCTCTCTCTCTCTCTCTCTCTCTCTCTCGATCAGGTCATTTGGTGTTTGTAGTGAAACACTGAGAAACGTTTTCAATGCATACAAATGAATCTTTTCAATTTGTATGGAGGCAACTTCCAGGCCCCATAACTCAGCTCCGTACTGTACCATGGGTTGAATCTGAGAATCGAATGAAAAAACAACAACAAACAAACAAAAAACAACAACAAAACAATGTCAGAGACTCATTCTCGAGCATAAGCAGTTTCTTTAGGATACGAAGTAAACATTGTTTAGCTCTGTTTACAAGATCTTTGCAAGTAAATCTGAAACTTAAACGGGTTGAGAAATGTATCCCCAAGTACTTTTAAACATTCACCACTGCCACAGCTATTCCATTATACATCCATTTTTCCCGTGCAGCAAGATATCCGCCTTTCCTAAACACTATAGTGTTACTTTTTGCCATGTTTACCTTCAACTGGAGAGATTCAGTAGCTCTTTTAATCTGTTTAACTGATTTTGCAGACCAACTATTTTTTCTGATATCAATGCAACGTCATCAGCTAACAGGAGAATAAAAATCTTCAAAGCAACATTGACATGACTAACAGATATCCAATTCATTTACTTTCGATGGTTAGATACATTCGTTACTGGCTAAAGATCACTCGAATGCCCCCAGAAAGATTACCACATAAAGCGTACAAAATGTTAGTACAGCTAGACGCTAGGGGGAAGAGCAATTGGGCTTCTAAAGTTAGGTTGAAACTGTACAAATTTGGTTTTGGTTTTGTGTGGGAGAATGTAGACGACATACATAGTTTTATCCGTGTGTTTCGGCAAAGGTTAATCGATTGTAACTGGCAAAGATGGAATTCCCATGTCGATGACTGTCACCAATTTGATATTTACAGAGTGTTAAATCCTTCACATTGTATTCCAAGGTACTTATCTATGCAGATCAACAGACATATTAAATACATTGTCACAAAATTCAGGTTTGGTGTACCGGATATATGTGTACATCCTAACCGTTACAGGCCTTTGAATGATCGTAATTTTACATGTTCACTCTGTAACGAAGATGGTGAAAATGAAATTCATTTTGTTCTCACTTGTTCTGAACTACAAGCTGTTCGATGGCAATTAGTACTTTAGAAAACCTTGTTTCTTCAAACTGATTATGCAAATGGCATCATTGAATGAAAACACAATTTAACAGTTTGCTTCGTATACCGTAAATTATGTGTTAAGCTAGTTAAATGAGTTGACTTGCGCGGTTTGATATGTATTTACTGTCAACCTCGGGGTATGTCAGTGGAGGAAGGACTAGCGCACAGCCGAAACACACTCACAGCTTGCTTACAATCTCATTCATATATCATGCATTCGTCACATCAAACCACCAGTAAAGTCCATAACTTAACTACACATAAACATGGAAAACATCAATGCGCATGGGTCAAAAAAAAATAAAACATTCTCTCTTTCCTTGAACTTCACAAATATATATATATATATATATATATTTTTTTTTTTTTAAAACCATTTATCTAAATCATCATAACTGACCCGGGTATAAATAGACTTTCTACTTTACCTGGCCAGGCGATCTTAAACTATTCACGAATCACTGTCTTTCCTTTTCTTCTCTTTTTTTTTTCTTTTCACTGTCACTTTCACAAGCACCAGTCACAACACAGCTGCTGGCACTGGTCAGGTTGGACCGCTGGCACTGGTCAGGCTAGTGGCGTTGACCTATGGTTCTGCCTGATGGAAGTGGCGCTGCCAGGTATGAGGTCGAACCCCGGTTCAAATTGAATAGTGACTACCAGACATTGATCTGTTCTCCATTCTTCCTTCCTGTACTAACGCATTGCACTCTCTCTCTCTCTCTCTCTCTCTCTCTCTCTCTCTCTCTCTCTCTCTCTCTTTCTGGTCTGCTCTATCAAATGGACATAGTTGCTTTTTTTTTTTTCTTCATCAGTTAGCAACTCTCCCTCTCAACATCTCTCCTTAGTCCTTCCCCTGCAGACTCTATATGGTGCTAATGCTTCAACTCGGTTCTCTTCACTCCTCCTCTCATCTCTCTGCTTTCTTTTCGTGCAGAGCCTACTCCCAGAACCTCTCTGTCTGTCTCTTCTTTTTTTTCTTTGTTTCCTTCCGGCTCTCCCTCCCATAGCTTTCTTATTCTCTTCCTACCTGTCAAAAGGGCGAGTCCCATTGGTCAGTATTTTTCCCACCTTGTGCCGAGGTTACCTCCCCTCTAATTTCATTGGACATGCAGATAATCAAAGTCTTCCGTAACATCTACCGGCCTTGTTCTCTGTGGTGGTCAATGGGTCATTTAATTAATTAACTTGGTTTCACCCCCACTACACAATACCTCCCCCCTTCCTACTTTAACCAGGGCGACGTCTGACTTAACTGTGGGCACTGGTCTTGTAAATTAGCTGTATCAGTCTGATCTAGACGCAGAGATCCGTCTGGCCAGACCTATTGAGACGTTGGTCAAGCCACTCAGTCTGTCTGCAGGACAGTGCCGTCTCCGTGAAGGACTAGAAAAAAGCCTCCCCGCCGTGCCTAATTGGCTGACGCGACACATGAAGTCGTCTGCCTGGAAACCAGGATATTTGAGTTTGGAACTTATGTCCAATTGAACTGGCTGGCGACTGAACATGATTACAGCTTTTCTTTTTTTGTCCGTGACAATTCTCCCCCTTGCAAAAGACTATGCTCAGCATTGTCTCAAAACAACAGTAAAAAAAAAAAACGAATTTGCTGACACCACGGCTGCACGTGCAAGGTTTTCCAAAATTATTTACAACACACGGTTTACAAATTATAAGCATATATCACTAGTAAATATCACCCCAATGGGTTATCATTGACGTGCGCTTTTGCCTTATTTCAACTCATTTTCTGATAAACTCTGTGTACCTATGCAATTCCCTAACCTGCGGATTTGCCACCTCTTCTCTTCACAACTACTATGAAGAGCACAATCTAATATGACCACGATCCATGACACCTCACTGAGGAATCTCCATCCTCACTTATCGCAAACAGTGCATTACTACACAAGCGACTGTATGCTCCAAACATAACTACATTTACATGAACAAGTCTCACAAAGAAAATATGAACCATAGCCAAATGGGAATGAACCCATATCCACTCAACCTAACTGTAATCAACACGTATTATTTACAAAGTAGCTATGCACCCCAGATATGACTGACTTCCTCTGAGTTGCAGCTTGCTAGACTACACGACTTAAATAGTCAGCTCCTACATTCTGTCGACCTGGGATGTACTGAACTCGATACCTGTAGGGCTGCAGTGCCATTGCCCAACGCAGCCCCCTGCTGTTTTTCAGCTGCGCCTCCTGCAGGAACTTGAGTGGTTGATGATCAGTCTCTATCACGAACTCTTTCCCATACAAGTATTTGTGAAATTTCTGCACGGCCCACACAACAGCCAAACACTCCTTCTCTACCGTTGCGTACCCTTCTTCACACTTCGTCAACTTCCTGCTAGCATACTTCACAGGAAACTCAACCCCTTCGTGCTCCTGCAACAATACTGCACCTACTCCACCACCTGATGCATCTGTACGCAACAAAAATGGTTTAGACATATCTGGTAGCTTCAAGATGGGACGGGAACCTAGTCTTTCTAGCACTGTCTGCAGTGCTTGCTCTGCAGCGACTGACCACTCGACCACTGCCGGTTTCCCTGCCTTGACCAAATCACTGAGAGTACTCGTGATTGCTGCGAAATTTGGTACAAACTCCCTGTAAAAACCAATAAAACCTAGCAGACTCCTGACTTCTGTTTTGGTCTTTGGTCTCTTTGAATTCATCATCTTCTCCACCTTTCCCTTTTCTGGCTGCTTTGTGTCGCCTCCAACAACAAAACCTAGGAACTCCAGGCTTGGAAAACCAATCTGGCACTTTGTTGGTCTGGCTGTGAGATTGGCTCATCTCAACCTCTCTAAAACTGCTACTAGCTGCCTCATATGCTCCTCCCATGTCTCAGATGCTATCAGAATGTCGTCCATGAAATTCGCTACACCTTCCAAACCCGTCAATAACTTCCTCATCATCCGAGAGAAAACTGCAGGTGCGTTGACCATACCAAAAGGAAGTACTCGCCACTGGTATAACCCCATAGGAGTGGAGAATGCTGTGACTTCCTTTGAGTCCTCACTCAAGGCTATTTGCCAATAACCCTTGCTCAGATCTATCCTGGTGAAATACTTGCTCTTGCTTGTGGCGACCTGAGCGAACAGGTCTTCCATGTTCGGTCTGACTTCTGCATCGACCTTGGTGACACTGTTCAGACGTCTATAGTCAACACAGAATCGATGCTCACCTGACTTTTTCCTCACTAGGACGACGGGTGCACTATACGATGATTTGGAGGTTCAATCACCCCAAGGTCCAACATCTTTTCCACCTCCTCCTCGATCACTTGTTTGGTGGCATACGGGACCGGGTAGGCTTTCACATGTACGGGTTTTTGCGATGTTAACTCCACCGTACAGGTCTCTAGAGTTGTCCTGCCTGGTTTATCAGTCAGGGACGCCCTATACAGTTTTAGGAGCCCCCAGCTTCCTCCTGTCTCCCACTGTCTAGCCCTTCATACAGTGACACATCCCTGTATGACTCTTCTCCTGGAAACTCAGGCAACAAAATCTCCCCTTCTTCTGCTGGGTCTCCTTCACCTCCATCAATGATTGCTGCTGCGCCTATGTGCTGAGTCTCACGCTGAATATATTTGCGGAGCAAATTCGCATGGAAAAGTTTTGGTTTCCCATTCACATCAATTCGGCAATCCTGGTCCACCTTTTCAATGATGGTGAATGGTCCTTTCCAATGCATCAGCAGCTTGTTGTGATCCGTGGGAAGCAGTAACAGGACTTGATCTCCCACCTTGAGGGATTGCTTCCTCACCTTCCTGTCATATTGCTTCTTCTGCACGACCCTAGCCTCCTGCAAACTTTCCCTTGCAACCTTACATGTCTCCTCTAGCCTATTGCGTAGGTCCACCACATACTGATAAGTGGTTTTGACCTCCTCTGATTCCTGTTCTCCGGACCATAGCTCTTTGAGAATACACACTGGTCCCCTAACTGTCCGCCCATACAGCAGCTCAAATGGTGAAAAGCCTGTGCTCTCCTGAGGGGCTTCCCTGTAGGCGAACAATGCCGCTGGAATGTAGCGATCCCAATCTGCTGGTCTTTCCTCACAGAGTTTCTTTAAGATGCCCTTCAGCACACCATTGAATCTTTCCACCAAGCCTTGACATTGTGGGTGGTATGGGGTAGTGAGAAGCTGTGTGATCCCTAGCAGCCTGTTGACCTCCCTCATCACGCCTGAGGTGAACTGTGACCCCCTGTCACTGAGAATTTGTGATGGCACGCCCATGCGAGAAAAGATGTCTACTAGCCCTTCAGCGACCTGTTGCGTATCTACGCCTTTCAATGCGACTGCTTCTGGATATCTGGTCGCGTAATCCACGAGCGTCAACACATACCTGTGCCCACCTTGGGAACAGGGCGAGATTGGGCCAATCAGATCAATAGCCACTCTCCTGAATGGTGTGTCAATTAAAGGGGGCTGTTTAAGAGGCGCCTTCCTCTTCACCCCTCTTGTGGCTGACCTTTGACACACATCACATGACATGCAGAACCGCTTTATGTCTGCCATTGCACCTGGCCAGTGAAAATCATCAAAGATTCGGTCAGCTGTTTTGCCGGTGCCGAGATGACCCGCCATGAGCGACTCGTGACCCACTGACATGACAGTGTCACGATAACATGCTGGTACCTCTAACTGAGTTGTCACCTTACCTGTCTTCCCCTTGGTGAACACTCGGTATAACAACCCGCCTTTCACCAGAAATTCTGTCTCACCTCCTCTAACCACCTGTTTCTCTCCACCTCTTGCCAACTCCCAAGACTTCACGAGCGAAGGGTCTTGCTCCTGCGCTGCCCTAAACTCATCAGGCGACACATCTATGCCTGACTTCCTTGCTGGAATGACTAATGGTTTATCAGCCTTTTCCTCCTTCTTGCTCCGTGTTTGAACTGCTGCCCCTGTAGCAGTCAACAACTCAGGATCCCCTGGATCCCTTGCACCTGGAATATTTCCAATGACCAAATCATAAAGGGGTTTCTCCATCACCAGCGCAGACAACTCGCCTGAGAAGTAAGGGGTACGTACTTCTATCTTAGCAACTGGGAACTCCCTCACAGTGCCATCGATTAGAGTACAGGTCTGGATTTGCCCTGTCAAATCCCCTTCCTCGACCAGCGTTGTTCTCACTACACCACATGAACAACCAGTGTCCCGTAACACTTTCACCCTCCGCTGGCCAATCCACCCCTCTTCCACTGGTAATGAGCCACTCAGCCTAGTGCCCTCCATCCCCGACACTGATTGCTGTCCAGCACTAGCCATAGGCCGCACTCCACCCTCTTCAGATTGGATCCCTTTTGGTTCCACTGCAGGTCGTTTCCCCTGGCGACCCTTATCAACCTCTTGCAAGGCTGCTGCCTTCTGGAACCTCGTGCGACAATCCCTCGCCACATGTCCCTTCTTGTGACAAATGAAACACCTATTGTCCCTTTGTCCTCCTTTCTGCCCCACCACTGGGTTTGCAGACTTTGCAGAAAACTCCCCTAGTCTCCTTGCACTCTTCTCACCTGTGCCTGGCACCTGTTTCTCCTGTACCTTAGTGCCCAAACGTGCCTCCCTATACACCTCTGCTAACTTCAGCAACTCCCCTGCTGTCTCTGGCTGTCTCTCTTTCAAATGTATAATTAACTCTGGACTGCAACCTGACAAAATCTGTTCTTTCATAACCAGCTCTTTCAATTCAGCGAACTCCTTTCTCGTACCACTCAACTCTAACCACTTCTCAAAATAGTGATCTAAACGTGCACCAGACTGAGTGTACGTTTCACCTGCTTGTAATCTAGCTGATCGAAATTTCTTTCTAAACCCCTCCTCTGTGAGGTCAAATCCCTTCATCAAAGACTCCTTCACAGCACCAAAATAAGATTGCTGGTCTGCTGGTAACGCTGTGAAAATCTGTAATGCCTTACCCGTCAATAGCGCTGACAAAATGACTGCCCACTCTTCTGAAGGCCAACCCTGACTAGTAGCAAACGTTTCAAAACGACTGATGTACGCATCAATCGAATCTGATCCTTCAGAGAATTTTGGCAACTTTGGTCGGGGGGCATAACTGCGCACAGGGTCACTGGAAACTGGACTACCATCATCAGTGGTCTCCCTCTGTGTTCTCTCTCTCTCTAACTCTAATTGAACCCTTACTCTTTCTGTTTCCTGCTCTGCTATTTCTACTGCGACACGGCGTCTTTCCGCTCACTCATCTCTTTCCATCTTTTGTTGGGTTTCAACGAATGCTCGCAACTCTTCTCCCGAGTAGCGTAAATCACGAGCGACGCTCACAAGTTGTTCAGTAGGGGTGTTCTTTTCGTCCGCCATTATATATATATATATATATATATATATATATTTTTTTTTTGAACAAGATTTTACTACTACGACAGCCAAACTGGTGGTTACCGACACGAGTGACGTAATAGCACAATCCTATGAATGATAATATTAGCTTGGGACAACGTAATTAGTTTTTATAAGACGCCTAGCGCCTGACCCAACTATGAGAGCGAATTATAGGCAATCTGTGCGAAATAAGTACCCTGGGGCTGAAATGCCAAGCCTAGTGTTAACTACCTTGGAAGCAATGCCAAGCCTAGTATTTAACTATCTTGGAAACATACAGTAAGACACTACCTTGTCTTAGGATTACAATACTTGAATCCCACCCAGCTTCCTCTCTGAGAAGTTGAACAATTATAATAAATGGGCCAGAATATCCTGGCAGGCTCGCCAATAAATTGTCAACCTCGGGGTATGTCAGTGGAGGAGGGACTAGCGCACAGCCCAGACACACTCACAGCTTGCTTACAATCTCATTCATATATCATGCATTCGTCACATCAAACCACTAGTAAAGTCTGTAACTTTACTACACATAAACATGGAAAACATCAATGCGCATGGAGTCAAAAAAAATAAAACATTATCTCTTTCCTTGAACTTCACAAATATATATATTTCTTTTTAAAAGCCATTTATCTAAATCATCATAACTAACCCGGGTATAAACAGACTTTCTACTTTACCTGGCCAGGTGATCTTAAACTATTCACGAATCACTGTCTTTCCTTTTCTTCTCTTTTTTTTTTTCTTTTCACTGTCACTTTCACAAACACCAGTCACAACACAGCTGCTGGCACTGGTCAGGTTGGACCGCTGGCACTGGTCAGGTTGGACCGCTGGCACTGGTCAGGCTAGTGGCGTTGACCTATGGTTCTGCCTGATGGAAGTGGCGCTGCCAGGTATGAGGTCGAACCCCGGTTCAAATTGAATAGTGACTACCAGACATTGATCTGTTCTCCATTCTTCCTTCCTGTACTAACGCATTGCACTCTCTCTCTCTCTCTCTCTCTCTCTCTCTCTCTCTCTCTCTCTCTCTCTCTCTCTCTTCTTTGGTCTGCTGTATCAAATGGACATAGTTGCTTTTTTTTTTTTTTTCTTCATCAGTTAGCAACTCTCCCTCTCAACATCTCTCCTTAGTCCTTCCTCTGCAGACTCTATATGGTGCTAATGCTTCAACTCGGTTCTCTTCACTCCTCCTCTCATCTCTCTGCTTTCTTTTCGTGCAGAGCCTACTCCCAGAACCTCTCTGTCTGTCTCTTCTTTTTTTTCTTTGTTTCCTTCCGGCTCTCCCTCCCATAGCTTTCTTATTCTCTTCCTACCTGTCAAAAGGGCGAGTCCCATTGGTCAGTATTTTTCCCACCTTGTGCCGAGGTTACCTCCCCTCTAATTTCATTGGACATGCAGATAATCAAAGTCTTCCGTAACATCTACCGGCCTTGTTCTCTGTGGTGGTCAATGGGTCATTTAATTAATTAACTTGGTTTCACCCCCACTACACAATACCTCCCCCCTTCCTACTTTAACCAGGGCGACGTCTGACTTAACTGTGGGCACTGGTCTTGTAAATTAGCTGTATCAGTCTGATCTAGACGCAGAGATCCGTCTGGCCAGACCTATTGAGACGTTGGTCAAGCCACTCAGTCTGTCTGCAGGACGGTGCCGTCTCCGTGAAGGACTAGAAAAAAGCCTCCCCGCCGTGCCTAATTGGCTGACGCGACACATGAAGTCGTCTGCCTGGAAACCAGGATGTTTGAGTTTGGAACTTATGTCCAATTGAACTGGCTGGCGACTGAACACGATTACAGCTTTTCTTTTTTTGTCCGTGACAATTCCCCCTTCTAAGGTGCCATGGTCTTTACAAATAAAAAAAAAGTCTACGTCTGTTTCTACGTCTCTCTCTCTCTCTCTCTCTCTCTCTCTCTCTCTCTCTCTCTCTCTGATTTTTTTTTTTCCAATACAAGGTATGTTTAATCCAAAGTCATTGATCTGATGAATAGGCAATTGAAGGTGGGATGTGTTGTTGTTTTTTTAGGTGGGGATACAATGGAGATGTCCTCCGACTACATCCCCCTCTTCCCACGGAAACAATGACACGCGGACACATCGGCACGTAACCACAAGCTACACCATCACGGCATGCAGGGAACGCTCCTCACATGGATCTCCGATTTCCCCAGAGACCGAAGGCAAACAGTGGTAGTCAACGGTGTACGATCAGACTTTATCGATGTCCAGTCTGGAGTATCACAAGGTAGCGTACTTGGCCCCTGCTTGTTTCTGGTCTACATCAATGAGCTGCCAGACCTATTGACTGCCAATGCCAGACTGTTTGTGGACGACACAGCTGTGTATGATGTGGTTACATCACCAGACGACCAAGCTCATCTACAACGGAATCTTGACCAGCTTGCAGAGTAGGAGAAGAGACGGGACATGGTCTTTCACCCAGGGAAATGCACCACACTGCCTGTAACCCGCAGCAGGAAAGGCTTACCTCAACCCCAGTACCAGCTACATGGACACACACTAGAAACTGTCAGCAACGTTAAGTACCTTGGTCTGACGTTTACCAAAGGCCTCAACTGGAATGAACAGATCAACAACGTCTGCTCAAAAGCCAGCAAGACCCTCGGCTTTTTAAGGCGAAACTTAAAAATCAGCTCCCGGAGAATCACAGAGACAGTGTACAAGACCCCTTGCTACCCATCATGGAATATGCTGCAACAGTCTGGGATCACCACACACAGGAGAGGAGAGAAGATGGAGGCTATCCAGCGCAGAGCAGCACGCTTTGTCTTGAGGCACTATCGCAACACCTCCAGCGCATCAGACATGATTGATGAGCTGCGATGGCCTTCACTCCAAGACAGACGTCAAACCTCCTGTCTAGCTATGCTGTACAAAATTCGGCACGACATAGTATGCATGAACAGCATGAAACAAAAGATGGAGCCTGCCATAGCCCGCCAGAGGAGAGGCCACAACCATCAATACACTCAACCAGGATGCCCCACACAATGCCAACAAAAGTCTTTCTTACCAAGAACAATCTGTGACTGGAACCGCCTGCCCCAGAGCGTCGTGGAGGCCACAACCATCCACACCTGTGTGTTAAGGGCCTCCAGACTCGCTATATAGGCTCTGTGTGTATGCTTCAAACTTCCTCCACAGTGACAGAATAATCAACTGGTTGATTGCGGTTGCTTCCCTGGAAGAAGAAGAAGAAGAATTTAGACTAGTCCGCACGCAGTGACGCCTCCTTGATGAAACTGAAAGCTTTCTTTCTTTCAAAAGTTGGCAGTGGAAGGGCATCTAGGAATCATGACCTGGATGCGGCCGTGCCCCTTAGAGTGTAATGAGGGGTTTCTTCTCTAAAGAGCTAGAACAATACAGTCATTGAAGTCCATCAATACATTTGCCTCAGATATTATCTGTAATACAGAGCTGAACGGGAAAAATGTTGCAATTAAACCTTTTTCTCCACTTCCAGAATGGGAACAAAATCAACCAATATTTGACATTGATCACACAGATTTATCCAAAAACCATTCCCCTAACCTATTAAAATGTTTAGTTGATTCCCACTTGGAAAGTAAGTATACAGACTATCTAAAGATCAACAGCGATGGATCAGTTCTTGATGATGGAAATACTGGTGCAGCTTTTGTAATACCCTCATTAAAAACAGAAAAACGATACTACATTGGTAAACATTATTCCATTTTTACTGCTGAACTTGTAGCCATACTTATGGCATTAAATTACATTGTAGATCTTTCGACGGATACATGCAAAATCTTATTCTGTGTGGACTCAAAGTCTGTTTTACAAGCCATTAAATCCTGAGGCATAAAAAACGACTAGAAATGACTATTGAAATAAAACATATTATTCATGAGTTTTCTCTAAAGGGTACCAGTATCACCTTTTGCTGGATTCCTTCTCACTCCGGAATCACCCCCAAACGAGTGGGCAGATCATGCGGCTAAAAGGGCAGCAAAAAATAAAGAAGGGTCACAGCATCTCGACATTCGACTAGATCTGCATGAATTTAACCAGCGCATAGAAAAAGTGTCTCAAAATCAGGTTGCTGAACAGCACAAGAAAACAAATAGTCAGTATTACCAGCATTGTGTACAAGTAAAGAATGCAGCGAATCCGAAATCCTTTTTAAACAATTTATCTGTAATGCATTCCAGACATGTTACTAGTTTGATGTATAGGTTCCGATTAAATGCTTTTAGAACAAAGTACTCTAAAAATATACATTGCATATGTGGCAAACAAATAACTGTAAACCACCTACTTCTTCACTGCCCAGGAGTTAGGCACTTTGTTCCTAAGATAAAGTTAGCAGATCAGTTGTCAGCCAGTGCACCAGTATCCACTGAAAATATTTTAAATTTAAATAATCACTCATTACTTTGCGTGTTCTCTGAAATTTTTAATTCCGGTCCACTTGGTATCTATCTCTGATGTACTTTAAACTAAAATTGTTGTGTTGTACGACATTGATATAAAAGAGTTTCGATTATATGATACATATGGTTATCCCCCCACCCCCACCCTCCTACTCCTTCCTCTATTCTGTCCTCCTTTCCACCCTGATGCCCCCCATCCCCACCCGCAAACTTTCTCCTCCCCCTCCCATCCCCCTGCATTATGCTCCAATTCTACTAAACTTGTTTCATTTGATATACTTTAATCCCCCCGATCAACATACACTAAAGGCTAGATAAGTAAATATCTACCTATCTTACCACCCATCCCAACCTTCCCCTCTTGTCCCTAACACAGTCCTCTCTCTCTTGCACCCCCGCTCCCCCCGCTCCCCCCCCCCCCCCACACACACACAGGCACACACACACACACACATACACACACGCGCGCACGCGCGCGCATGCACACTGATACACACACACACACATACACAAACACACACACACACACTCACACACACACACACACACACACACACACACACACACACACACACACACACACACGTACACATACACACACAATCATATGTTGTAAAGAGAGAGAGAGAGAGAGAGAGAGAGAGAGGTGATTATTCACATTTGTGAGTTCAGTATATACTTTCATTTTCATTTGCATGAGTGTAGGTTTGCAAAGATATAAAGAGTGTGCATTTCTGCCTATTCCTTTAGTCATCGTTTATTGCATATTTTATACTGCTACTTTTGTTTTAATCCCTGTTTATACCTTTCATATCTTCATGTCTTTTTTGTGTTTATTCGTAGCTTGATTTTAAAAAAGATACATTTCTTATTCAACGTACCATCTCAAAATAAAAGTCTGATTTTGAACTAAACTTTAGAGTTTGATTACTTCAAACGTAATTTGTTTTAGCTTTTCCTTTGGTGGTGACATGAACTGTGCGCGCGCATGCACACACACACACACACACACACACACACACGTTTTCGCCTCTCCCACCCCACCCCATTCCTAGACCCTACCCCCCCCCCCTTCCACCCCCTCTCCCCTCTCCCTATCCACCCTCAATTCCGTTCTGACACACCCCAGACTAACTGGCCAACACCCCGCAAACACACCCACCGATTAACCCGTGCGAGACCCC